>CAUPSL010000916.1:0-203570 GCA_963514005.1 Raja brachyura
TGGGGGTACATGCCATGGGGGGCAAGGCTGGGGGTACTTGCCATGGGGGGGGCAAGGCTGGGGTACTTGCCATGGGGGGCAAGGCTGGGGGTACATGCCATGGGGGGGGGCAACGCTGGGGGTATATGCCATGGGGGGGCAAGGCTGGAGGTTCATGCCATGGGGGGGCAAGGCTGGGGGTACATGCCATGGGGGCAAGGCTGTGGGTACTTGCCATGGGGGGCAAGGCTGGGGGTACATGCCATGGGGGGCAAGGCTGGGGGTACTTGCCATGGGGGGCAAGGCTGGGGGTACATGCCGTGGGGGGCAAGGCTGGGGGTACTTGCCATGGAGGGCAAGGCTGGGGATACATGCCATGGGGGGCAAGGCTGGGGGTACATGCCATGGGGGGCAAGGCTGGGGGTACTTGCCATGGAGGGCAAGGCTGGGAGTACATGCCATGGGGGGCAAGGCTGGGGGGTACTTGCCATGGGGGGGCAAGGCTGAGGGTATATGTCATGGGGGGCAAGGCTGAGGGTACTTGCCATGGGGGGAAGGCTGGGGGTACATGCCATGGGGGCAAGGCTGGGGGTACTTGCCATGGAGGGCAAGGCTGGGGGTACATGCCATGGGGGGCAAGGCTGGGGGTACTTGCCATGGGGGGGCAAGGCTGAGGGTATATGTCATGGGGGGGCAAGGCTGAGGGTACTTGCCATGGGGGGCAAGGCTGGGGGTATATGTCATGGGGGTACAAGGCTGGGGGTACTTGCCATGGGAGGGCAAGGCTGAGGGTATATGTCATGGGGTGGGCAAGGCTGGGGGTACATGCCATGGGGGGGGCAAGGCTGAGGGTATGTACCATGGGGGGGCAAGGAGAGGGGATGTTTGGGGTGCGGACAGAATTGTCACATGGGGGGACTACAGAGTTGGGGGGGCAGGGGTGGGGAGCCCATGGAACCACATCGTTGGGGGGGGGGAGGGGGCACGGAGTTGGCAGAGTCAGGGAGTTGGGGCAGGAATGGGGGGGATCACAGGGAGTTGGGGGGCAGTGGGCAGTCCATCAAACGCTGATGCCGTAAAGATTCTGCATCAGAAACTCACTGGTATAGTCTTGATGGGCTGAATGGCCTCCCTCGGGGCATATGATTGTCACGTGTACCGAGGTACAGCGAAAGGCTTTGCTTTGCCTGCTATCCATCAGAGCAGATAATACCACACATAAATACAATCATGTCAAACTCAGATAGATGGAGCAAAGAGAAAGATACAAGTGTAGCAATGTTACAACATTTTGAGATTTTAGAAATCAAGTCTGCGATTTATCCCATCAGATAAAGCATAAAAGGAAGTTTAATTTGACACCTAATTCACTTTCATATCTTCAGTATTTAAAATGGCCATTTTCATACTCTGAAATTAGCACCTTGTTCCCTATTGCTTTTCCATTGACTCAACTGAAAAGCTGTGATCGAGGACAGTCAAAAGCCCATAACTTTCTTAAAAATTAATAGAACTGAATGAGATCCGTCCCGTTGTCGGCGTTAGAAGTAGATTTTTAATTTACTCCAGCAATTAAGTTGTCCCGCGTTTTTTTTTTAAACTTCCGAGAACGCAAGTCGGAACGATTATTCAGCATCAGGTAGTAACCCGAGAAAATATATCTTGGACAGGCAGGAGAAAATGGCATTTTAATCCCGCCCCCCCCCCCAAAGGTGCCAAAGTTGCACACACGGCCAGTGACAGAACTGCAGCGCCACTGAAGGTAAGTTTTGTAACATACCTAATATGATTGTCATGTGTACCGAGGTACAGTGAAAAGCTTTGCTTTGCCTGCTATCCATCAGATCAGATAATACCATACATAATACAATCATGTCAAACTCAAGTATAATAGATGGAGCAAAGAGAAAGATACAGAGTGCAGAATATTGTTCTCAGCATTGTGGTGTGTCAGTTCTATCGACAAAGTGTAATGTCCGGTGTAGGAAGGAGTTGCAGATGCTGGTTTAAACCGTAGATAGGCACAAAAAACTGGAGTAACTCAGCGGGACAGGCAGCGTCTGTGGCGAGAAGGAATGGGTGATAAAGAAGGAACTGCAGATGCTGGAGAATCGAGGGTTACACAAAAAGCTGGAGAAACTCAGCGGGTGCAGCAGCATCTAAGGAGCGAAGGAGATAGGCGACGTTTCGGGTCGAGACCCTTCTTCAGAAAGTGAAAGTCTGAAGAAGGGTCTCGACCCGAAACGTCGCCTATCTCCTTCGCTCCTTAGATGCTGCTGCACCCGCTGAGTTTCTCCAGCTTTTTGTGTAACCCAAGGAATGGGTGATGTTTTGGGTCTCTTGGAAAGGCGAAGGGTGATAGAACAGCGGCCAGCACGGCCTAACCCGTGAGTCTTTCCACAGTTCCTCCTGCCAGCATCATCCGCCACGCTCCAAATGATGAAACGTCGGAGGAAATTTGGAGTCCAGAAGGTGGAGGAATGCGGGATTTGGTTGGACACTGAGGAGCTGAAGAGGAAGAAAGTGAAGGTCGGTAAACTTTGGGGGCTATGCTCACCCTGTGTAATGTTCCATTGTTTATGGCTGGGTCTCTCTTTTCTGATTTTGTCCCCTTCAGCCAACATTTGTTGTTGATTATTCAACATTTATTTGTGCATTATTGCGTTAATGAGCCCACGAAGCACTGGCAGGTAAGAATATAATTCATAAGGTCATAAGTGATCGGAGCAGAATTAGGCCATTCGGCCCATCTCCTCCGCCTTTCAATCCGCCTGGCTGATCTATCTCTCCCCGAATGCCATGCTCCTGTCTTCTCCCCATTATCCCTGACACCCGTCCTAATCAAAAATCTATCAATCTCTGCCATAACAATATCCACTGCCTGCCTCCACAGCCTTCTGTGGCAAAGAATCCCACCGATTCACCACCCCATGGCTAAAGAAATTCATCTGCACCTTCATCTTCCTAAAGGAATGTCCTTTAATTCTGAGGATATGCCCTCTAGTCCTAGGCTCTCCCACGAGTGGAAACATCCTCTTCACAACCATTCTATCCAAGCCTTTCACTATTCGGTCCCCCCCTCATTCTTCTAACCTCCAGCGAGTACAGGCCTAATGCTGTCAAACGCTCATTATGAATGAATACATTTATCGCCAAGCATTCACATACAAGGAATTTGCCTTGGTGCTCCGCCCGCAAGTGACAATTATTGTTCCGTAGCCGGTAGATATGACAATTAAATCCATGGAGGAAACCCCACACGGTCACTGGGTGAATGTGCAATCTCCACGCAGGCGGACCTGAGGTCAGTATCGAACTCGGATCTCTGGTGCGGTGAGGCAGCAGCACTACCCGCTGCACCGCTGTGCCGACATCTTCCTGAGGGTGGGCTGGACATTGACCAGTTCATCCCTCCCTCGCCCACTGTTTGTAACTCACAGTTTGTCCTAATGTTAAAAACATTTTCTATTTTCAGGCCCACTCCATTGCGGGGTTTCTGAATCCTCTGTCCAGAAGCAAGTACAACATAGACGTTGCTGTGAACTTCACCCAGACGAAGTTTCCCCAAAGGTGTGTCAAGCAGACAAGCGTCTCCTCCTTCTTCTTCCCAAAGTCCAAAGGTACTGGTACTTTACATCTCTGTTAGCCTTGGTATCATGCAATTTGGGGTGGGTTTAAAAGAGGGGCAGCACGGTGGTAGAGTTGCTGCCTTACAGCACCAGAGATCCGGGTTCGATCCTGGTTATGGGTGCTTGTCTGTACTGAGTTTGTACGTTCTCCCTGTAATCTCCCTTCAAGATTTCTTCCCACACTCCAAAGACCCACAGGTTAGTAGGTTAGTTGGCTTGTAAAAATTGTAAATTGTCTCTAGTGTGTGTAGGATAGTGTTAATGTGCGGGGATCGCTGATCGGTGCGGACTCGGTAGGCCGAAGGGCCTGTTTCCGCACTGTATCACTAAACTAAACTAAACAGGTAGGAGAATTCTCCTTTAACCAGCCCTTCACAAACATTAATGTCTACTCTGGGGATCCTAGGCTCATGACTTCATGGTGACCATCGAGCTTGCATCACCATAAATCCGACTGAAATTCCATTTTCTTCTCCCTGCATTCCCCTGATGCAATGTACCCCTGATCAACACTCACCCTAACGCCAGATGACATTTATGGTGGCTCCTGTTCATTGCCCTTCTGCCCTCACGTTTATTGTCACGTGTAACGAGGTACAGTGAAAAGGTTTTTGTTGCGTCAGCAGAAAGACAATACATGATTACAACCGAGCCATTTACAGTGTATCGATACATGATAAGGGAATAGCTTTTAGTGCAAGATCTTATTGAAACATATAAGATTATTAAGGGTTTGGACACGCTAGCGACAGGAAACATGTTCCCGATGTTGAGGGAGTCCAGAACCAGGGGCCACAGCTTAAAAATAAGGGGGAAGCCATTTAGAACGGAGACGAGGAGAAACTTTTTCAAACAGAGAGTTGTGAGTCTGTCTCAGAGGGCAGTGGAGGCCGGTTCTCTGGATGCTTTCAAGAGAGAGCTAGATAGGGCTCTTGAAGATAGCGGAATCAGGGGATATGGGGAGTAGGCAGGAACAGGGTACCGATTGGGGATGATCAGCCATGATCACATTGAACGGTGGTGCTGGCTCGAAGGGCCGAATGGAAAACTCCTGCACCTATTGTCCATTGTCTATTGTAAAGCCAGCAAAGTCCGATCAAGGATTGTCTGAGTCTCACCAATGAGTTAGATAGTATTTCAGCACCGCTCTCTGGTTGTGGTAGGATGATTGTCAACCTTGTCAACTGACCACTGTCAAGGTTTCTCAGCATTTTATAATCTTGCACAATTGAAGGGACATACCCCAACCTGGTTGACCTCGACTCAGGACCACAAACTCACCAATATCCTCCTAAACCTCTGCACTCTGCATCCTGTCTTGCGTTATTACATCCGCTGTGTAAAATGGCCCAGATCTGATTGTTGGTCGCCTTTGATTTGTGCATCGTAGGTAATCCCGGGAGTGTCCGCGGTGCATTGAGCCTGCAGGCGGTGGACATTGCCTCACCATTCACAGCCACCGCCCAGGAAGGAAGGCTTGCAGATCAGCCTGAGCTGATCATTGACCCCGATTCCAATGGAGGCGGCTTTGGCTGCGACACTTTGGTGGATGGGAGGGAGGTCGGTGCGGACACAGACACAGACACAGCCTCTCCTCGCAGCACTGCACACCTCAACACCGCAGTGACACGTGAAGAGCAGGCACCACCGCTAACACGGCACTCCTCTCACAAAGCTGCTGCAGGCAATGACAGTGGCGCACATGGACTGCAGTCCAGAACTACAGGACCGATTGCTGCGTCCACTGACGGTCCGATTCTGCCTCCTGATGATGGTACCCAGCCTGATTTTACTCAGGATTCACAAGGGAACAGAGTAATCTCACACAGGGAGTCAGCGTGGTCGGTTGCTGAGACTTACACACCAGCCCAGGGGGCCTGGTCTGAAGCTGACCCCGATACACCGCACACAGAACATTTCAGAGCCGAGTCACCGGGCTTTCTCACCTCGACGCCGCAAACTATGAGAAGAACGCCGAGGCTTTCGGATTGGAAGGCGGTGTTTTCTCCCGAGAGGCTGAACTCAGACTGGGGCAAAGTTTCACTGCTGGACGACAAGGAAAACATCGGTCAGCCTGCATTGTCTGGTTTTGTGGGAACGAGGAAGAGTCGACCATCTTGGTCAAGGACCCTGTTGCCTCAGAGTCGCCCTTCCCCCCAGCAGTGTGCCAACGCACCGCGTGATGAGCTGCTGGCCTTCAAGGGGCTGACCAGTAACCATAGCGAGCTGTCGGTGTTGTTCAGCCAAGATTCACAGGGCAACCGGGTCATCTGCCACCGTGGTGTGGACCGGGCGGGGGGCGGCCCCTCATCCCTGGGCCACAAGGGGGACAGTGGTCGTCCGCTCCTTCCAATGTCTCCTTCAAACCGTGCTCTGTGTAAATCACCCCAGGCTGAGCACCTTGCCTCCGCCTACTCGCTGCTGTTTACGCAGGACTCTGACGGCCGAGCTGTCATCAAGCACAGTTCAAGGGCAACAAGCTGATTCTTGCTTTGCTTGTGCTTCATGGTTTGTCTCCTCGTCCTGAAGGTAAATGTAAAAGTTAAAAGGAATAAAGATTATTTTGGTATCGCTATTGGTTTATTGTTGACACGTTCACTGAGATAGATATAGATATGGGGGAAGAAGGGTCTCGACCCGAAACGTCACCTATTCCTTCGCTCCAAGGATGCTGCCTCACCTGCTGCGTTTCTCCAGCAATTCTATCTACTTGCAGATACATCTACATTTGTTTGAAGTAGAGACTGACAGATTCTTGATCAGTACGGGTGTCAAAGGGAACGGGGAGAAGGCAGGAGAATGGGTTTGTGCGGGAAAGATAGATCAGCCTCGATTGAATGGCCGAGTGGACTCAATGGGCCTAAAGGCCTAACTCTGCCCCCATAACTTATGAACGTATGCTACTCTGGAGCGAAGGAATGGGTGACGTTTCGGGTCCAGAAACATCACCCATTCCTTCGCTCCATAGATGCTGTCTCACCCGCTGAGTTTCTCCAGCTTTTTGCCTACCTTCCATTTTTCCTGCATCTGCAGTTCTTTCTTAAACTTATGCTACTCTGGCAGATCGGAGCTCTTAGCACAGCTCTCTACTGGATTTGAACAATCCAGAGTGTGTAATGTATAAGAAGGAACTGAAGAAGAATTTCTGAAGGAATCAGTCTGAAGAAAGGTCTCGACGTGAAACGTCACTCATTCCTTCGCTGCATAGATGCTGCCACACCCGCTGAGTTTCTCCAGCTTTTTGTCTACCTACCAGAGTGTGTAATGGTCATTTGAATGAACAATGAAGTTCTTGATGAACAATCAAAGAGGGTGGCACAGCTGGTAGAGCTGCTGCCTCACAGCTCTAGATACCTGGGTTCCATCGTGACCTCTGGTGCTGTCTGTGTGGAGTTTGCACATTCTTTCTGTAGCCTTCTGGGTTTACTCTAGGTGCTCCGGTTTCCTCCCACGTCCCAAAGATGTGTGGGTTTTGTAGGTTAATTTGCCCGCTGTAAATTGCCCCTAGTGTGTAGGGAGTGGATGAGAAACTGGGATAATATGGAACTAGTGTGAACAGTAGTAGGCCCCCCTCAGTCATGACTGACCATGGATGATGCATCCTGGTCGGATGCAAGCCTGGGCGATGTCATATGGAGGACAGGCTGTTGCCCATGCAGCACGTCCCCCCTCTCCACGTCGCTGATCAATACAAAGGAACAGCAGGTCCGTTAACAGTTTGGCACCAGCGCTGTCGCAGGAGCTGCCAGAGCGAGGTTGTAGACAACGACAAACTGCCTTAGGGGCTCCGACCATGGATTTTCTTGAGGTTTACTCCAGGAGCCTTTTCCACGACTGGATATGGCCACAAGGCAGTGGAGGTTTTAAATCAAAGTTTCCCTCCTAGATGGACTGCCTTCTCAGGCTGACGAGCCCCATCTGCCCGAACTATTAGTGTGAACAGGTGATCGATGGTCGGTGTGGGACAGAGAGCCTGTTTCTATTTTTCAGTTTCAACTTTTACATATTCACGACAAGCGTAACATTCAGTAGCAATGTTACTCCTCCATCACCAACTTCAGATCAGTTCATGTTAACCCATACTGTTAAGGGCTTGGACACGCTAGAGGCAGGAAACATGTTCCCGATGTTGGGGGAGTCCAGAACCAGGGGCCACAGTTTAAGAATAAGGAGTAAGCCAATTAGATGAGGAAACACTTTTTCTCACAGAGAGTTGTGAGTGTGGAATTCTCTGCCTCAGAGGGCGGTGGAGGCAGGTTCTCTGGATGCTTTCAAGAAAGAGCTAGAAAGGGCTCTTAAAAATAGCGGAGTCAGGGGATATGGGGAGAAGGGAGGAATCGGGTACTGATTGAGGATGATCAGCCATGATTACATTGAATGGCGGTGCTGGCTCGAAGGGCCAAATGGCCTCTACTCCTGCACCTATTGTCTATTGTCTACTGTGTGTGTGTGGTGCTGTACTGCCTGAGTGGTACCACCAGGGAGCCTCCGTGAGCTAATGTTGCCACTAAATGCGTAGGAAGGAACTGCAGAGTCTGGTTTGCACCCAAGATAGACACAAAACGCTGGAGTAACTCAGTGGGACAGGCAGCATCTCTGGAGAAAATCATTTTGTAATCAGTGACTGCAGATTCACTTCTGGGACCGGCAGTCAGAGTCGCCTGGCTTGGACACAATCTTGGACCTCAGTGCAGGTGAAGAGCAATAAGAATCTACGGATATATGAGAGAGAATCAGTTGCAGCCGACAGGGGAATATTGAGGGCAACAAGAGGGATGGCATTGCTTTGCCAGAATCTTGCAGGAACCCAACGGGCTGAGTGGTCTGATATTGAGTATAATGTGAACGTGTGTGGACTAAGAATGTTTTCTAAAAAAAGGATTTGAGTGTCTAGTCTTCCAAAAGAGGAAGGCATACAAAACCAGAAGGAGTGGCACAGTTGCTGCCTCACGGCGCCAGTGACCCGGGTTCGATCCTGACTACGGATGCTGCCTGTGCAGAGTTTGTTCGTTCTCCCTGTGTCTGCGTGGGTTTTCATCGGGTGCTCCAGTTTCCTCCCTCACTCCCAAAGACGTACAAGTCTGATGATTCATCGGCTTTGGCAAAAATTGTAAATCGTCCCCAACGTGTAGGATAGTGCTGGTGTACTATATCGCTGGTCGGCACGGACTCGGTGGGCCGAAGGGCCTGTTTCCCACCCTGTATCTCTGAAGTCTAAAAATATTAGCTGACCCTATTTAAAACATGGTTTAGACGCCAACAGGCGCCGTGACTATTTCCAATTCTCAGCCCCTGGGGAGGAAGTGAAAGTCTGAAAAAAGTTTGGGGGATTTACTGGAATAATTCCAGGGACTAGGGTTTCAGCCACAATAAAGAAACTGGAATTGTCTTTGGAGAACAGAAGGCTGAAAAGAGATTTTGTGTGGGTGTATGAAATGTTTAGTTTAGTTTTGAGAAACAGCATAGAAACAGGCCCTTCGGGCCAACGAGTCCGCTCAGACCAGCAATTCCCGCACATTCAGAACCAGGGGCCACACAGTTTAAGAATAAGGGGTAAGCCATTTAGAACGGAGTCGAGGAAACACTTTTTCTCACAGAGAGTGGTGAGTCTGTGGAATTCTCTGCCTCAGAGGGCGGTGGAGGCAGGTTCTCTGGATGCTTTCAAGAGAGAGCTAGATAGGGCTCTTGAGGATAGCGGAGTCAGGGGATATGGGGAGAAGGCAGGAACGGGGAACTGATTGGGGATAGAACAGCCATGATCACATTGAATGGCGGTGCTGGCTCGAAGGGCCGAATGGCCTACTCCTGCACCTATTGTGTATTGTCTTGTCTATTGTTCATCCTCAGCAACAGTATCTCAGAAGCCAGCAAATTTTGCCCACTGAATGCACAGGAGATTTGTTGATAAAGGTGCAGTCAATGTCGCAGATAGACCCAGAAACCATGAGCACAATTGCTGGGGGATGTCGGATGCAGTTGGAATATTTAACACAAGGGGAGGCAGTCTAGCGTGGGTTTGTGATATGCCTGGGAGATTGAGAATGATGGCAGTGCAAGTTCAGAGCTGACAAACCAGCGATTCCCAGCAACTGGGTTTATTTTAGTAAAGTGTGGTTAGTTTGACATTACATGAACAATACTGATTCTCTGCTATTTTTACCTACTGCAGCTAAGAGTTGAATGTGTCACCAACAGGTTTTTTTAGTCCACAGTTCAGTCGACGTGATGGCACGGATTGACAAATCATTTCCTGCCCCAAGCTTCAACGGGTTCATATGACAGATTGAGAGCAGTTTAGGGCCCCATATCTGAGGAGGAATTAGTTCGAGAGAGTCCAGAGGAGGTTTACAAGAATTATTGGGTTAACGTATGATGAGCGTTTGTCGGCACAGGGCCTGTACTCGCTGGGGTTTAGACGAATAAGGTGGGGGGGGACCTCATTGAAAGGTACAGAATAGTGAAAGGCCTGGATAGAGTGGGTATGGAGAAGATGTTTCCACTTGTGAGAGAGTCTAGGACCAGAGGGCACAGCCTCAGAATAAAAGGACGTACCTTTACAAAGGAGATAGCCCAAAAGAGAGTTAGAGCATTCAAAAGAGAGTTAGATAGAGCTCTTAGGGCTAGCAGAGTCAAGGGATATGGGGAGAAGGCAGGAACGGGGTACTGATTGTGGATGATCAGCCATGATCACATTGAATGGTGGTGCTGGCTCGAAGGGCCCAATGGCCTACTTCTGCACCTATTGTCTATGTATCTATGAGATGAGGAATTTCTTTAGTCAGAGGTTGGTGAATCTGGAATTCTTTGCCATAGTCGGCGGTGGAGGCTATTTTTAAGGCAGAGATCGATAGATTCCTGATTAGTATGGACGTCAGGGGTTATGGAGAGAAGGCAGGAGAATGGGGTTGAGAGGGAAAGATAGATCAGCCATGATTGAATGGTGGAGTAGACCTGATGGGCCAAATGGCCTAATCGCTGCTCCTATGACTTCTGAATCTCTGAACCTATGACAGACTTGTGTGGGCTGGTCTCACTTTCTCCTCAGGCGTTCAAAGTCCACTCTGTGCCACAGCGAGCTACAGCAGCTGTGCTTCTGAGTCATGAGTTGTGGTTTCAACTAAGTCCTCACAGACTTATTTAGCAAGATGATCCAATGCAGGGGCAATACCGCACTGAGATGGGCAGGTACTGAGTACTCCCTCATCCCCGCCCCTCCCACAGCACGGCGCTCCCTCTGGGGGAGTGCAGAACCAAGGGCCACACACACAGTTTAAGAATAAGGGGTAAGCCATTTAGAACAGAGATGAGGAAACACTTTTTCTCACAGAGAGTGGTGAGTCTGTGGAATTCTCTACCTCAGAGGGCGGTGGAGGCCGGTTCTCTGGATGCTTTCAAGAGAGAGCTAGATAGGGCCTTTAAAAATAGCAGAGTCAGGGGATATGGGGAGGAGGCAGGAACGGGGTACTGATTGGGGATGATCAGCCATGATCACATTGAATGGCGGTGCTTGCTCGAAGGGCCCAATGGCCTACTTCTGCACCTATTATCTATGTATCTATGAGATGAGGAATTTCTTTAGTCAGAGGTTGGTGAATCTGGAATTCTTTGCCATAGTCAGCGGTGGAGGCCAAGTCAGTGGATATTTTTAAGGCAGAGATCGATAGATTCCTGATTAGTACGGGTGTCAGGGGTATGGGGAGAAGGCAGGAGGATGGGGTTGAGAGGGAAAGATAGATCAGCCATGATTGAATGGCGGAGTAGACCTGATGGGCCAAATGGCCTAATTAAATATTGTCTATTGTCCCTCAGTGTGGCTAGGGTTTAATTTTAGCTGTCGGGCTGACTTTCACTGCCCTGGGCCTCTGCATTATCTGCCGAGTTGCTCCACCAGTCATAGAAACATAGAAACATAGAAACAGTCAAGCAGAGAAAAGGGTTGTGTTTTGGTTTTGCTGAAGACAGTGGCACAAAAACCCCCTAAATGTCCCGTGGTGCTGCCAAGTCCCAGGAGCCCTGGGGGAGGGGAGTTCCTGAGGCTGTGGGCGCCTGCTCATACTGCAACCTTCAATAGACGGAGGATCACCTGATGGTGGAGTTTGCTTTAATTCTCCCAGGATCTCATGTCGACCCTGGCCACACTCAGGGTCCCCTCCTGCTCCGTTCCATGACGTGTCGGCTGCTTTTTTAAGTTTAGCTCATTATTTTCCGCCTTCCATCACAGTGAGGAATGCGGAGGAGTCACTGTGGTGGATGTTTATGTTACAATGTCTACTGTGTGTTCCGTTGCTTTTTATTGGCATAACTGACTGGTAAATTAAATTCCTTGTATGTTGCAAAACGTACTTGGCTAATAAAGTATTATTGTGATTGTTGCGTGTAGCGAGGTACAGTTGTTTGCATGCATGCCATCCGAGCAAAGAAAGGTCGGTGATTACCCGGCGGGCCAAAGAAACGCTTCAAGGACAACATCAACAACAGTCTGAAGAAATTCCGCATCACATCGACCAATTGGGAGCACATTTACTTGTTTTCACTGGAGTTTAGAAGGATGAGGGGGATCTTATAGAAACATATAAAATTATAAAAGGACTGGACAAGCTAGATGCAGGAAAAATGTTCCCAATGTTGGGCGAGTCCAAAACCAGGGGCCACACAGTCTTAGAATAAAGGGGAAGCCATTTAAGACTGAGGTAGAAAAAACTTTTTCACCCAGAGAGTTGTGAAATTGTGGAATTCCCTGCCACAGAGGGCACTGGAGGGCAAATTACTGGAAGGATTTAAGAGAGAGTTGGATGGAGCTCTAGGGGTGGTGGAATCAAGGGATATGGGGAGAAGGCAGGCACGGGTTATTGATTGGGGGCGATCAGCCATGATCGCAATGAAAGGCGGTGGTGGGCTCGAAGGGCCAAATGGCCTACTCCTGGACCTATTGTCTTGTCTATTGTCTACATAGCACAGGACAGGCTCTCCTGGAGGAAATCCGTGCAGGAAGGAGCTGCACGTCATGAAATGGAGCTACGCCGTGTCGCAGAGACAATGCAACAGCACCGTAAGGAGAGAGAGAAGGGGGCTCGACGGCTTACCAACCACCGCCAGTCTCCACTGAAGGTGTATAGATCACGGATCGGCCTCTACAGACATCTGCAGACCCACAAGTAGACGACCCTAAGGAGAGGAGAGGAGAGGACAGCCATACTGGTTTCCAGTGATCGCTGATGATCCAGGCAAAGACTGGACTATTCAATCAAGCCGTCCTTAGTGGGGTAAAGGGCACAACATTTAGAGCAAGATATAAAATTGATGTCTAATGAGAGATACGGACAAAAGTAACGATGATAAAGGAAACTGGCCATTGTTGGCTGTTTGCTAGGTGAGAACGAGAAGCTGGTGGGACTTGGGTGGAGAGAGAGGAATGCAGGTGTTACTGGAAGTTAGATAATGAGGAAATTAGAAGCTAGATAATAAAGTTAGTTATTAATCAGCATCAAACCACTGGGTTGTAAGCTGCCCAAGTGAAATATGACATGCAGTTGCTCCAAAAGATCCCTTGTCTTTTCATTTCTGGTCACCGGTCCCTACAGGCTCATGTGTGTCACTGGTGGAGTCATCATACAATGTGAAAACAGACCCTCCATCCCCAACTTGCCCACACTGACCAACATGCCACATCTACACTAGTCCCACCTGCCCATGTTTGCCTCATATCCTTCTAAACCTAACCATAGCCATGTACCTGTCTAAATGTTTCTTACACATTGCGATAGTCCCTGCCTCAACTACCTCCTCCGGCAGCTTGTTCCATGCCCCCACTATCCTTTGCGAAAATAAAGATTCCCATTAAATCCCCGTCATCTTAAATCTTTGTCAAGTCAAGTTTTATTCGTCACTTGCACATAAAGTGCAAGTGAAATGAATTTGCTGCAGCGGTACAATAAAAAACAATACACAATAGAAATGTAACACAAGCATCCACCACAGCATTCATCACTGTGGTGGAAGGCACAACGTTTGGCCAGTCCTCTCCATTTTGTCCTCTGCTTCTCCATTTGTCACCAAGAAAGTTCTCATCCTGCAACAGTTGATGTGACATTTCGATCGCGCGATGGAAAGTAGTTTCAATTTCATTTCCCGTCAAATTAATATATTTCCACGCACTATTTATCAGTAAGTCCAAGGTCGGCCATGAATGTGTCAAAGTGGTAGTTAATTTTCAGACGGCATCACGCCCTGACGCGGAGGTCCCGACTGCCGGCTACGGGAGCCAAGATCGTCCCGTCAACAGAAGGCTCGAGGCCCCCGACCGCGGGAGATCAAAGAAATGAACTTTTTTTTCACCATCCATAGAAACATAGACAATAGGTGCAGGAGTAGAGGCCATTCGGCCCTTCGAACCTGCACTGCCATTCAATATGATCGTGGCTGATCATCCAACTCAGTATCCTGTACCTGCCTTCTCTCCATACCCCCTGATCCCTTTAGCCACAAGGGCCACATTCCAATCACAGTGGAGGAGTCAATGTTAAAATGGATTTTGTGTGTTCTGTTGCTTTTTGTTAGTACGTCAACAGCAAATCAAATTCCTCGTGTGTTGCAAAACATAATTGGCTAATAAAGTATGACTATGAGGTGGGATTAGTGTCGCTGGGAGATGTTTTATCGGTTTGGGCAAATTTGACTGAAGGGTCTGTTTCCATGCGATCGGTGAGTCTGGTTGAAAAGGTGTGAAAGGAGCAGAAGACCACACTGAGAACAATCGCACATAATACCAGCCTCAATATCTTCACATTCATCATTTCTCACGCCCGATTCAGAAGCCACTTCCCCTCATGAAATCATTGTAGGTCACGTTTCCCTTGGCTAAGCATTTTTGTTTTGTCAACTGATTAAACCTCAGTCAGCTCGAACACAGCTTGGGGGGGGGGGGGGGGGAGAGAGAGAGAGAGAGAGAGAGAGAGAGAGAGAGAGAGAGAGAGAGAGAGAGAGAGAAGTGAGAGAGAGAGAGAGAGAGAGAGAGAGGGAGAGAGAGAGAGAGAGAGTGTCCTTGTGGACCTGTTCTGTTTCACATAAAGGGTGTTGGGTTTATGGAACAACCTGCCAGAGGAGGTAGTTGAGGCTGGGACTATCCCAACGTTTAAGAAACAGTTCGACAGACTATAGGTGCAGGATTAGGCCATTCGGCCCTTCGAGCCAACACCCGCCATTCAATGTGATCATGGCTGATCATCCCCAATCAGTACCTCGTTCCTGCCTTCTCTCCATAACCCCTGACTCCACTATTTTTAAGAGCCCTATCTAGCTCTCTCTTGAAAGCATCCAGAGAACCGGCCTCCACCGCCCTCTGAGGCAGAGAATTCCACAGACTCACAACTCTCTGTGAGAAAAAGTGTTTCCTCGTCTCCGTTCTAAATGGCTTACTCATTCTTAAACTGTGGCCCCTGGTTCTGGACTCCCCCAACATCGGGAACATGTTTCCTGCCTCTAGTGTGTCCAAACCCATAACAATCTTAGGGTACACAAAAGTGCTGGAGAAACTCAGCGGGTGCAGCAGCATCTATGGAGCGAAGGAGATAGGCAACGTTTTGGGCCGAAACCCTTCTTCAGATTGATGGGGGGTGGGGGGAGGCGGGGGGAAGAAAGGAAAAAGGAGGAGGAGGAGCCCGAGGGCTGAGGGAGAGGTTGGAAGGGGAGGAGACAACAAGGGTTCACAGAATTGAGAGAATTCGATGTTCGTGCCAAGAGGATGCAGACTCCCCAAGCGGAATATGAGGTGCTGTCCCTCCAATTTGCGGTGTTGCTCACTCTGGCCATGGAGGAGGCCCAGGACAGAGAGGTCGGATACGGAATGGGAGGGGGAGTTGCGGATACGGAATGAGAGGGGCCGTTAACAATCTTATATGTTTCAATGAGATATCCTCTCATCCTTCTAAACTCCAGTGTACAAGCCCAGCCGCTCCATTCTCTCAGCATATGACAGCCCCGCCATCCTGGGAATTAATCTTGGTACATGGGCAGGACGGGTTTGGAGGGATATGGACCAAGCGCAGCCAGGTGGGACAGGTGTAGCTGGTGTAATGTCTGCCGTAAGACCTTGTGACTAGCACAATGAATACACGTCTGACATCTTGTAAGAAAGGTTTAATCTACAATCTACTGAAACTACCAGAAGGTCACCTGAGCTCAGTCATGAGGCACAGGCACATTTGTCAACTTCTGCTCTTGGCCTCAAGGGGCGCTGGCATTTACATTACATGTACATCACATCTCCCCCTCCACTTTAATTACACCACATCTCCCCCTTCAACGTTGGGGTCAATACAAACTATTTTCAATACTAAACAATTTAATGTTTAATCAATTTAACTTGGATAACAAACTTTTTACAATACTAATATTGATGACAAATACAAACTCCCCCCATCATCATTGATGTGTTAGCTGGTGTGGGCAAGTTGGGCCGAAGGGCTTGTTTCCACACTATGACTGTGTGAGAGGGGCACAAGAGACTGCCATAAGCTGGGATCTTGAGCAAAAAACAAAGTGCTGGAGGAACTCCGTAGGTCAGGCAGCATCTGTGGAGGAATTTGGAGATCACTGAGTGAAGAAGGGTCCCGACCCATAACGTCGTCTGTCTAATCACCTCCATCGATGCCGGATAGTGACAGACTATTTCTTCAGCTTCGAGTTTATTATTGTCATGTATATCAAGGTATGCGTGCTATCCAGTCCGCTAAAGACTATACCTGATTACAATCAAGCTGTCCACAATGTTTAGATGAGAATAGAAGGTGCAACATTAGTTGAGGCAGGGACTATCACAACATTTAGGAAACATTTAGACAGGTACATGGATAGGACAAGCTTAGAAACATAGAAACATAGAAACATAGAAAATAGGTGCAGGAGGAGGCCATTCGGCCCTTCGAGCCAGCACCGCCATTCATTGTGATCATGGCTGATCGTCCCCAATCAATAACCCGTGCCTGCCTTCTCTCCATATCCCTTGACTCCACTAGCCCCTAGAGCTCTATCTAACTCTCTCTTAAATCCATCCAGTGACTTGGCCTCCACTGCCCTCTGTGGCAGGGAATTCCACAGATTCACAACTCTCTGGGTGAAAACGTTTTTTCTCACCTCAGTCTTAAATGGCCTCCCCTTTATTCTAAGACTGTGTGGCCCCTGGTTCTGGACTCGCCCAACATTGGGAACATTTTTCCTGCATCTAGCTTGTCCAGTCCTTTTATAATTTTATAAGGGTTGAGATCCTTCTTCAGACTGAGAGTCATTGGGAACATTTTTCCTGCAGGCTTAGCGGGATATGGGCCAAACGTGGGCAGGTGGGACAAGTGTAGATGGGGCACGTTGGGCGGTGTGGGCAAGTTGGGCCGTCGGGCCTGTTTCCATGCTGTATCATGCAATGACTAATTACATCGGCAAGGCTTTAATGTAAACTTGCATTTCCCAGCAGACCTTTGACATGTGGTTGCAACGTTGCAAGCAAGGCTGTAGGTATGTGAAAGTCATAACGAGAATGGATGTCAGTTGGATCACTCACTGCTCTCAGCCCACAGTCCAACCTAGTTCCTAATGCAACAGGAGTGACCTACAGATGCTGCTTGATTCCAAACACAAACACAAAGTGCTGGAACTCTCAGTCTTGTGTTTGGGTGCAACGGAGAGGAGCAAACTCACAACCTCTTTACAGAACTGGTGTACTATCAGAACTAGAGAGAGAGAGACACAGAGTGCTGGAGTAACTCAAGGGGTCAGGCAGCATCTGTGGAGAACATGGACGGGTGATGTTTTGGGTCGGGACCCTTCTTTAGACCTGTCCACTGCTAAATCTCCTCAAGACATGCCGACTTTGAAGGAATTCTCCTCCTCTCTCTGACAAGACGAAATACAAAGCGCTGGAGGAACTCGGGGTCAGGCAGAATCTCTGGAGAACATGGAGAGGTGATCGTTTGGATAGGTGACCACTGGGTGTCGCTTCGATGACCGTCTGTCTGTCCTTTACCTCTTTTTTGTTATTTGTAGTGTGTTTTAAAAGCAGGGGCTTTATTCCTTGAAGCGCAGGAGGATAAGGGGCGATCTTATACAGGTGTATTATAATAAATAATAATATTAATAACTTTATTGCGGACTCGGGGTCCAGACAAGGGGCAACATTACAGTAAAAATGCATTGCATATCAAATATCATAAATATATATAAAATCATGGTAAATCACACAAAAACGTCATAATTTATCTATTTAAAAAACCCACAATACTAAAGTTAAAAATCCAGAGTAAAAGATGATCAATGTCGTACAACGAGACAACGATACCCGTGTCTCACAGCTTGGGGTTCGTAGCGTGTAGTGCTAACCCTAATGTTTGTCAAGGCCACAATAAGCACATTTTTAGAGTCATTTATCCTGCAAATGAATTTATACATATATATAATTTAGGATAGCTTCTAAAGTACTGACTCCTGCATCCACAAACATATTAGTGGCACTACACCATCTTGGTTGCCTTAGCAGTGTTCTCATGGCATCTTTAGTCTCTGCATACTTGTCTTTAAATAGTTCGCCCACAGGTGCGCAGCGTAGAGGGATGTGCAGTATGCTCTAAATAGCGACATCTTCACCACATCTAGAATCACCAGGGGAATGGATCGGTTAAATGAAGCGAGTCTTTAATCCAGGGTAGGGTGTTCAGGAACTAGATGTCTGTCTCAGTTTAGGTGAGAGGGGAAAAGATTTCAGAAGAACCTGAGGGGCAACTTATTCACTCAGAGGGTGGTGGAGGAGATCATTAAATCTCAACATTTAAAATACATTTGGACAAGTTCAAGGATAGGAATGGTTTATGGGATATAGACACAAGATGCTGGAGTAACTCAGCGGGACAGGCAGCATCTCTGGAGAGAAGGAATGGGTGACGTTTCGGGTCGAGACCCTTCTTCAGACCAGCATCTGTAGATCCTTCCTACACATAGGGCTTAGTGGGATATGAGCCAATTTTGGGGCTAGTATTGATGGGGCATGTTGGTCGGTGTGGGCAAGTTGGGCCTGTTTCCACGCTGATGATGATGATGATCGTATGATGATGTGTAGGGACACCTCTATACTCATGGCTGCAAACGCCGGACACAGGGCAAACTCTATCATCAAGTTTGCTGACGACACCACCATTGTGGGACGTAATCACTGATGGGGACGAGTCAGAGTATAGAAGTGAGATCGACCGATTGACCAAATGGTGCCAGCACAATGACCTGGCCCTCAACACCAGCAAAGCCAAGGAACTGATTGTGGACTTTGGAAGGAGTAGGATGGGGACCCACAGTCCCGTTTATATCAACGGGTCGATGGTGGAGAGGGTCAAGAGCTTCAAATTCCTGGGCGTGCATATTTCTGAAGATCTCTCCTGGTCCCAGAACATTGATGCAATCATAAAGAAAGCACATCAGCGCCTCTACTTCCTGAGAAGATTACGGAGAGTCGGTTTGTCGAGGAGGACCCTCTCTAACTTCTACAGGTGCACAGTAGAGAACTTGCTGACCGGTTGCATCGTGGTTTGGTTCGGGGTGGAAGATTGCAACCTTCACGTGGTCCGCGCTGTTTCGACAAATGCAATCAACCTGGCGTGCACAATCAAATAAGATCAAATAGAACAAGTTGTCCGACAACTTTAGGCTGTGCACGCTGTACGCAGTGGCTTGGTTCAGCAACTTGAGCGCCCAGGAGCGGAAAAGACTACAAAAAGTTATAACCTCTGCCCAGTCCATCATCGGCTCTGACCTCCCTTCCATCGAGGGGATCTATCGCAGTCGCTGCCTCAAAAAGGCCGGCAGCATCATCAAGGACCCACACCATCCTGGCCACACACTCATCTCCCCGCTACCTTCAGGTAGAAGGTACAGGAGCCTGAAGACTGCAATGTCCAGGTTCAGGAATAGCTACTTCCCTACAGCCGTCAGGCTATTAAACTCAACTCAAACTAAATCTGAACTTTAATTAGCCTACTGCACTTTATATGCTTATTTATGTGTGTGTATATATATATATTCAATAATATATGGACACACTGACCTGTTCTGTAGTCAATGCCTACAATGTTCTGTTGTGCTGAAGCAAGGCAAAAATGTCAATGTCCTGTCTGGGACACATGACAATAAACTCTCTTGAATCTTGATGTGTGTGCAGACAGTGTCGCTCTGGGGGGGGGAGTTTGGTCACGTTTCAGGCTGAGAGTCGCTGCTGGAACTTGAAACAGGAACTGGCGCGCAGAGTTAACGGCGCCGCTGTACAGTGTGGCTCGGAGGCTGAGCGTTCACAGTGTTTGTTGCCTCGTGGTTCGTGAGACCGAGGGAGCGGGCGAGGAGTGAGTGAGGGAGGGAGGGAGCGGAGGAGGTAGGGAGAGAGGGAGGGAGGGAGGGAGGGAGAGAGACAGAGAGAGAGGGGAGGGGGGGGGGGGGCTGAGCGAGTACTCCAGAGAAGAAGCGACTGCGGGAGATGTCAGTGAGTGAGTGAGAGTGAACCATAGTGAGTGACTCAGGGAGGGAGGGTGAGTGAGTTAGCGAGGGGAGTGAGTGAGGGAGTAGCAGGAGCCGGCTGTCGGGGTACAGACCCCCCCCCCCCCTTTCTCCTCTCCTCTCCTCTCCTCTCTCCCCCTCCTCCCCTCCCCTCCCCTCTCCTCTCCTCTCTCTCCCCTCTCCCTCTCCCCTCTCCCCTCTCCCCTCTCCTCCCGTCTCCTTCTTCTCGAGTACGGCGTGCACAGCCTAAAGTTGTGGGACAACTTGGTCCATTTGATCTTACTTGATTGTGCGCGCGGGTTGATTGCATTCGTTGAAACCGGGCGGACCAGGTGAAGTTTGCAATCTCCCACCCCCCTCTCCTCCCCTCCCCTCTTCTCCCCTCTCCTCTCCTCCTCTCCTCTCTCACCCCTCCTCCCCTCCCCTCTTCTGCCCTCTCCTCTCCTCCTCTCCTCTCTCACCCCTCCTCCCCTCCCCTCTTCTCATCCTCTCCTCTCCCCACCCCTCCTCCCCTCCCCTCTTCTCTCCTCTCCTCTCCTCTCCCCACCCCTCCTCCCCTCCCCTCTTCTCTCCTCCTCTCCCCCTCTCCTCTCTTCTCTCCTCTCTCTTCTCCTCTCTCCACCCCTCCTCTCCCCCATCTCCTCTCCTCTCCTCTCATGATGAACACCTCCGCCAACTGCTCTGGCGCTGGCTCTGGCCCCGGGGACTGGGACGGTGAGGGTGAGCGGCTGCTAGTTCGCCTCCTGTCCTCCCTCGCCTCCTTCGCCCTGCTCGCCTTCTTCAGCGCGGCGATCGGCGGCGCGGTGCTGTCCGCGGACCGGCTGCGTTCACAGACCCGCTTCGTTCTGCTGCTGCAGCTGCTTCTCTCGGCCCTGCTCTACTTCGGGCTGAGCTCCGGCTTCTACCTGCTGCAGCTGGCGGGCGCGGCGGTGCCAGGGGGCGGCTGCCTGGCGCTGCTCCTGTCCCTGATGGTGTGTGGCTCCTGCATCCTGCTCACCTTGACCCTGATGGCCCTGGACCGCTACCTGGCCGTGTGTCACCCTCTCCGCTACAGCTCTCTGTGCGCCGGCCGCCGAGCCCGCTACCTCTGCCCCTTCCTCTGGATCATCTCCTCCATCCTGCCCTTGGTCCTGGTCAGCCAGAAGCCGGCCACCTCCCCCTCCGGCCGCTGCTCCACCTCCTGCCAACTGGGCTCTGGCCAACAGCTCCGCCAGAGCTGCAAGTTCGCCCTGATCGGCGCCTGCACACTGTTGATACTCTTCAGCTACCTGAAGATCTTGGCCGAGAGCCGACGAATTGGGACCCTGACCCGGCGCAACCGGCGGGCAAGGAGCACCATCCTGATGCACGGCGCCCAGCTGGCCGTCTATATCATCCCCGCCTTCATCACCTTCCTGCTCCAGCGACTAGCCCAGGCCGGCCAGCTCCAGCAATGCACCAAGGCTCGCTTCGAGGGCGTCAACTACGCATTCTTCAGCCTGGCCCAGTGCATCAGCCCAGTCATCTACGGCCTGCGTAAAGACGAGCTGAGACACCTCCTCTCACACAAGTTCCCCTGCTACCTCCGCCACTACAAGCCGGCCCTGCGCTGGACTGTCCGCCGCCGGCTGCCCAGCCCCGAACGCCCGCCAAACCCAACCCTCTCCCCGGGCTGAACCCCCTGCCTGCCTCTCCTCCTCGCCTCTCCGGACCTTGCAGCGTGGAGAGGGGGTGGACAGAGAGAGACAGAGAGAGAGAGAGAAGGAGAGAGAGGGACCTCGGCGTCCAATATGGGTCTCATCAACTCATCATCATCAGTCTGAAGAAGGGTCTCACCAATCCCATCCTCTCCAGAGATGCTGCCTGTCCCGCTGAGTTACTCCAGCACTTTGTGTCTTATCAACACTTGGTCGACTGGTGAGAAGCAGCGAGGATGGATGGATGGATGGATGGATGGATGAAGAGAGAGAGAGAGAGACTCCTGTGCCGAATGTGGGCCTTCTCGTCAGCATTGGACTTGCCCCCTGCCAAAGGGTTGACAGTTCTTGGTCAACAGACAGCGAGGATGGATGGAGAGGGAGAGGGAGAGAAAGAGGGAGAGCGAGAACTTGGTGCCCAATATGGATCTTATCATCAACACTTGACTCCTGGGCAATGATGGATGGAGACGGAGAGAGAACGAGAGAGATCTTGGTGCCCATGTTGCCTTTTCATCGACACTGGACTTGCCCTGCAAACTGGTTGGCTCAGTTTTGGTCAACAGACAGAGAGGATGGATGGAGAGAGAAAACACCAACATAAACACTCGATCTGCCAACTGGTTCTTCTTCTTCTGTGTGGCGTGCACAGCCTTAAAGTTGTAGGACACATTGTTCTATTTGATCTTCCGTTTGTACACATCGAGTTGATTCCATTAGTCGAAACAGGGCGGACCATGTGAAGGTTGCAATCTTCCACCCCGGCCAAACTGGTTGACTTAATCTTGGTCGACAGTCAGCAAAGATGGATGGATGGAGATGGAGAGAGAGAGAGAGAGAGAGAGACCACATCATCTTATCATCAACTCTGGACATGCCCTGCAAACTGGACGACTTGGTATTGGACGAGATAGGATGGAGATAGAGACTCCAGTGCTGATTGTGGGGTTGATCATCAACATTGGACTTGCCCTGCCAACTGGTGATTCAGTCTTGGTCAACAGACTGGGAGGATGGGCAGGGAGAGAGAGGGAGAGACCCCATCATCTTATCATCAACTCTGGACTTGCAAACTGGTTACTCAGCCTTGGTCAAGAGATGGCACGGATGGAGAGAGGACAGGAAAGTCACTGCAATTGCCGATTTGGACCAAAGTCTCGACCCGAAAGGTCACCCGTCCTTTATCTCCAGTGATGCTGTCTGACCTGGCCGAGTTACTCCAGAACTTTGTGTCTATCTCCAAAATGGCTTTCTGCCCCCTGCCAAATGTAACCATGAACGTTCAAGTGGAATGCGAGGAGATGGGCCGCGTTGGAGTTGCTACAAGAGGTCCACAGACTGGGTGGCCGGAGGGAGAAGAGTCACAGGGACCTACCTGGCAGAGATCTGTCGCCATCGAGGGATGGAGCCAGGCTTTGGGACGTTGCTATGGAGCCTCACTCTCTCTCCCACCCCTCCCCTCCACAAACGTCACCGGTCCATGTCCTCCACAGATGCTGCGTGACCTCGCTGAGTCTTTGGTGTTTGACCCAACTCTACAGCCACTGCAGAGAATGACAGGTGGGCGAGCCTCGATGCGAGAGAGTGGCCGGCTGGGGCTCAGGCCGTTGCAAGACCACCCAACACTGCCTTAGCTACAGGCGGCCAAATGACAACCAGCCACACATGGATCTACACCGGGGACAACATCACAGCCAGCGTGGAGGTTTCGGGTGGCATCGACTGCCTCCGTTGGAGTGAGTGTGGATCTTCTAAGACTGCAACACTGGACAGGGTGGTCTACAGACTTTGCCGAACTATAGCAACCATTATATTATTGATGGATGGATTTTAACTTTAAATTGCAGCCTTGCTCTTGCCAACAAGAGGCTTTGTGGCGTTCCCACAGGTTTAATTAAAGTAAGTTTTTGTTTGGAAACTGCTTTGTGTTAGATGTCTGCTGGTAGTTCTCAGAGGTGAGGGACTGTTTGGACATTTTGGTTTCAATGTTCTGCCACTCGTATGTTATTATGCCCCTGTCCCACTTTGGAAACCTGAACGGAAACCTCTGGAGACTTTGCGCCCCACCCAAGGTTTCCGTGCGGTTCCCGGAGGTTCCCTAAGGTTTCTGTCAGTCTCCCTAATGGTCAAAAGTGGTTTCCGTTTTAAAAATCTGTAATTTTTTAGTCGATGCCGGTTGCGATGCTAGTTGAAGGTGGTTGCCAGAGGACAAAAATTACCGATTTTTAAAACGGAAACCACTTTTGACCATTAGGGAGACTGACAAAAACCTTCGGGAACCGCACGGAAACCTTGGGTGGGGCGCAAAGTCTCCAGAGGTTTCCGTCCAGGTTTCCTAAGTGGGACAGGGGCATCGGTGTCAGAGGTTACAGGGATGAGGCAGGAGAATGGGGTTGAGAGGGAAAGATCCGCCATGATCAAATGTAAAATCTGCCGATGCTGCGTGTGGTGAGGAGGAACTGCCTTGGTCGGTTTAGTGATGTGCTTATGTGACACAGCCCTTGATCTGTACGAAGGAACTGCAGATGCTGGTTTAAACCAAAGATAAGACACAAAATGCTGGAGTAACTCAGCGGGACCGGCAGCATCTCTGGAGAGAAGGAATGGGTGACGTTTCGGGTCGAGACCCTTCTTCAGACTGAGCCGAAACATCACCCATTCCTTCTCTCCAGAGATGCTGCCTGTCCCGATGAGTTCCTCCAGCATTTTGTGTCCATCCTCTGAACTGCAGATGCTGGTTGATGCACAAAAGGACACAAAGTGCTGGAGTAACTCAGCACTGCGGGCTGACCTAGTTACTCCAGCAGTTTGTGTCATAGTCATACAGTGTGGAAACAGGCCCTTCGGCCCAACATGCTCCCATCTACACAAGTCCCACCTGCCTGTGTTTGGCCCAAATCGATCTAAACCTGTCCTATCCACGTACCTGTCCAAATGTTTCTTAAACTTCATGTTAGTACCGGCCTCAACCACCTCTTCTGGCAACTCGTTCCAGACACCCACCACCCTTTGTGTAAATAAAAGTTGCTCCTCCAGTTCCCATTAAGTCTTTCTCCCCCATGTTCCCAGTCATGATCGATGGGCTGAATGGCCAAACTCTGCTCCTGCGTCTTGGGCAGCTTACAACCCATTGGTATGAATATTTTCTCTAACTTTAAGTAACCCTTGCATCCTCTCTCTCCATCCCTCCCCCACCCATCATTGTACTGGTCTCACCGTCATCCTGTTGAATTTCACTGTCTGTGTAACTCGTTATCACCTACCCGACAGCCAACAATGAACCATTGTGGGCACCACCTTTCCCTGATCATCGTTGCTTTTTGCATATCTTTCATTCATCTCTTCTCTGTATGTTTTCTATCTCTCGTTTCTCTCTCCCCTCCGACTCTCAGTCTGAAGAAGGGTCTTGACCCGAAACGTCACCAATAGACAATAAGTGCAGGCGTAGGCCATTCGGCCCTTCGAGCCAGCACCGCCATTCAATGTAATCATGGCTGATCATCCCTAATCAACCAACCCGTTCCTGCCTTCTCCCCATATCCCCTGACTCCACTATCTTTAAGAGCCCTATCTAGCTCTCTCTTGAAAGCATCCAGAGAATCTGCCTCCACCGCCCTCTGAGGTAGAGAATTCCACAGACTCACCGCTCTCTGTGAGAAAAAGTGTTTTCTCGTCTCCGTTCTAAATGGCTTACTCATTCTTAAACTGTGGCCCCTGGTTCTGGACTCCCCCAACATCGGGAACATGTTTCCTGCCTCTAGCGTGTCCAAACCCTTAATAAGGGTTTCGGCCCAAAACGTTGCCTATTTCCTTTGCTCCATAGATGCTGCTGCACCCGCTGAGTTTATTCAGCAATTTTGTCCACCTTAACAATCTTACATGTTTCAATAAGAGTGGTGAGTCTCTGGAACTCTCTGCCACAGAAGGTAGTTGAGGCCAGTTCATTGGCTATATTTAAGAGGGCGTTAGATGTGGCACTTGTGGCTAAAGGGATCAGAGGGTATGGAGAGAAGGCAGGTACGGGATACTGAGTTGGATGATCAGCCATGATCACATTGAATGGCGGTGCAGGCTCGAAGGGCCGAATGGCCTACTCCTGCACCTATTTTTCTATGTTTCTAAGATCCCCTCTCATCCTTCTAAACTCCAGAGTGTACAAACCCAGCCGCTCCATTCTCTCAGTATTCCTTCTCTCCAGAGATGCTGCCTGTCCCGCTGAGTTATTCTAGCAATTTTGCATCTACCTTCGGTTTAAACCAGCATCTGCAGTCGCTTGCTACACACACACACACACACTGGGTGGTTGTTATTCCACCGAGTTCCCCAGGGACGGGGATGTACCCCCTGGTCAGTGGTGGTCTGGCAACCTATAATCAGTGTCTATTTCTGTACTGTGGCGGGGAGGGAGCTGTGTGTTGCTGTCCTGTGGGGATTCCACGGTTGCTGGGAACTGCTCGCTGGCTCCAGGCCCCCCCTCTCTCTCGCTGTGTCCATTGCAGAGACTGCCTGTGGGAAAACGCTTCAGAGGGAGGCAGGGTGGGAGGGGTTGTGTTATCCAACTTAAGAGACAACTTAAGAGTGAAGATGGACACAAACAGCTGGAGTAACTCAGCAGGACAGGCAGCAGCATCTCTGGAGAGAAGGAATGGGTGACGTTTCGGGTCGAGACCCTTCTTCAGACTGAGACATACAGCGTGGAAACAGGCCCTTCATATGGTCATAAGGAAGGGGTGGGGTGTAGGGGCCGGAGAGAGGGTGTGTGGGGGCCAGAGGGGAGAGGGGGGTACAGACAGAGAGGGGTGCAGTAATTACAGTTGGGGAGATAGATGATAGACAATAGGTGCGGGAGTAGGCTATTCGGCCCTTCGAGCCAGCACCACCATTCAATGTGATCATGGCTGATCATCCCCAATCAGTACCCCGTTCCTGCCTTCTCCCCATATCCCCTGACTCCGCTATCTTTAAGAGCCCTATCTAGCTCTCTCTTGAGGGCATCCAGAGATCCGGCCTCCACCGCCCTTTGAGGCAGAGAATTCCACAGACTCACCACTCTCTGTGAGAAAAATGTTTTTCTCATCTCGGTCTTAAAAGACTTCCCCTTTATCCTTAAACTGTGACCCCTTGTTCTGGACTTCCCCAACATCGGGAATAATCTTCCTGCATCTAGCCTGTCCAACCCTTTAACAATATTATATGGTTCAATGAGATCCCCTCTCATCCTTCTAAACTCCAGAGTGTACAAGCCCATCTGCTCCATTCTCTCAGCATATGACAGTCCTGCCATCCTGGGAATTAACCTTGTAAACCCATGCTGCACTCGCACAATAGCACGAATAGCTAGAAGATGGCCCTGGCAGTGCTGTGCCCGTCGACTGTGGGTGGCTGTCTCTGATTCTGGGGGTTTTGGCAGAGAGGAACAGTATGAAACTTCACATTTCCTGGAAGCTGCTGAACCAGATGTGTCTGGTGTGAAGTATCACACCCTACCCGTCCCCATCTCTGTCTCTCACTCTCCCCCGACTCTATCTGAAGAAGGGTCTCGACCCAAAACGTCACCCGTTCCTTCTCTCTGGAGATGCTGCCTGTCCCGCCCAGTTACTCCACCATTCTGTGTCTATTTTCGGTGTAAACCGGCATCCTGCGTCTTACAGACAAGGAGCCGTGTCAGCTAAGCTCATCACAAACCGACATGCTGAACGCTGCCGTCAGCAAGTCTGACATCCTCTTGTTTACAGCGAGCTGTCTCTCCACTGTCGCGACCACACCAGCCCGCTCCCCCTCCCGCTCACCCGCCTCCCACTCCGCCAGTGAGGGCGGAGATCACAGGAATCGTCCACAATTCACCGGGGGTCCCTGGTGTCGGGGTGCAGGGGATCTGGGACTGACAGGGGCTGGGTCTGTTTCACACAGTGAGTGGGAGTCTACTGGAACTCTGCCCTGATGGGGAGCAGACAGCCGAGGGTCGCAGAAACCTATCTGGCCCCTACACCCCTCCCCGCCTCTGTGTCCCCCTGCACCCCTCCTAATTCTGCTCCTATGTCTGTGGTCAAACATGGACTGTTTCTTTGGGTTACACAACAAGCTGGAGAAACTCAGTGGGTGCAGCAGCATCTAAGGAGCGAAGGAGATAGGCAACGTTTCGGGTCGAGACCCTTCCTCAGGCTGTTTCTTTCTCCAGAGATGTTGCGCGTCCTGCTGGCAATTTGTTGTATTTCCTCTTGTTAGTTTTAAACCCCTGTCCCACGGTACGAGTTCATTCCAAGAGTTCTCCCGAGTTTGCCCTGATTCGAACTCGGAGATTTACGGTAATGGCCGCTCGTCGGTACTCGGGGCTCTCGTGGACATTTTTCAACATGTTGACAAATCTTCACGAGTCTTCCCGTGCTTACCTGTCGTTAGCGAGTCTTCCCGAGTACCCGCCGTTAGCGCTGAGACGTCCCCGAGCTCCGACGCACCCGCTACGTTCATTCTCCGTGCTTACCACGAGTTAGATTTTTTTGAAACTCGGGAGAGCTCTTGGAATGAACTTGTACCGTGGGACAGGGCTATTAAACCCCTGTCTCACGGTGCGAGTTGTCCCACGAGGTACCCCGAGTTTTCACTCGCGGTAATCCCGTACAATCAACGTAGCGGAAACGTCGGAATTCGCGCGAGCAACTTAGCGACTCGTGGTGCTAACGGTAGGTACCCGTGAAACTTGTGAACTCGTGAAAAAAATCAAACATGTTTGATATTTTCCACGAGTCAAATGTAATGTTCAAGTTAAAAATTGAAACATTTAAACTCGTTGTCATAACGTAGTGGCCCGTGCGTTTACCTTATTGATTCGTGAGTCTACCGTGGCACCGTCAATGGAAACTTTTCATTCCCCAGGTGGGAATGGAGTTACCCGAGGCCAGACTCCAATAGTAGCAGCATTGAAAGTGACAGCAGAAGGCGGGAGCAGGAACCTTCATTTGAATTTACACTGAGGTTAAATGGATTGTCATCCATGATCATAAAAAGTCGCATATTGGATGTAGTGGGTTTATTTACGGGTGACTGTGGCTACCGATGACTGTGACTGTGATCCAGGAGGAGGGGGGGGGGGGCACACTATTCACTTTCCCACAAGCATTTACCAAGATTGTCTAATATTTTGTTGACCTCATGTACATGCTTTCAATATTCACTTTACACCACGTATTGTGACTTTGTCAAGACCCTTCTGGAAGTCCGTATTCAGGTTGTTAATGTTTGCCCTCAGCATTCATTGCTTTCAGAAAGATGCTTGCTACCGACAAACTCACCACGACAATGCACAACTACCCGATACAAACAACATTAGGTTTAGATTTATTACTTTCGTGTGTAAAGTTATGTTTTGCATGCTATCCAGTCAAATCAGATAATACTATACATAAATAGAAATAAACTAAATTCAAGTACATAGATCGGGACAGAAACAAAATGCAGATCTTGTCGTTCTCAATATTTTAGCGCTGAATTCCAGAGACAAAGACCAATGGCCACAATGGGGTAGAGGAGAATCGAACGGTCCCCCAACTTATGGAAGGACCATTCAAAAGGCTGATAACAGAGGGAAAGAATGCATTCCTGATTCTACTGATGCGCGCTTTTAAGCTTCTGTTTCTTCTTCCGATGGGAGCGGGGAGAGGAAGGAATGGCCCTGGTAGGAAAGGTCTTTAGTTCAGATGGCTGCTTTCCCGAAGCAGCATGAAATCGACTTGTAGTCAATGGTGGGGAGTTTGATCTGTATGATGAGACGCAGAGATGTAGAGTGGGGGTAGAGTTGGGGAAGTACCACTAGTTCCCCACACATACAGCGTCTGCTCCTGTCCCTCTGCCCCTGTTCTGCCTGTGCTTCCTACACACCCTGCTCTTCTGTACTGTTTTGTTTTCATTATTGCTTCATACTGCACAGAAACGGGCCCTTCAGGTTGGGAACTACAGTTAGTTTGGAAATTAGCAAGCAGACAAAAATGCTTCCATGTAGCCTTCCAGCAGTGACGAGGCACCATGATCTCATGATCAACCCAATCACCGGAGCCCAACTATGGGTTTAACTACCATAGAAATTGACAAACAATCGCTTCCTTTGATATTTGAACAACGAAACTCTATTAAACAATGTAACACACAACCTTTGTATTTTAGCTTGCAGTAACATAAATAAACTTAGTTATTCAAAACACCACAGGAAAATAACTTGATTACTGCAAGGGTGAAACACCTTTTCCCCATTGCTATGATTTTCTATTAAAAAAACTACGTTACTTCGCAAAGCAACAATCATGTTACAGCAGAATTACTGTCCTTGTTGAATGTGAGTGTCTCTGTCTCCATCTTCTCTTCAAGCCTTTAACCTATTCCTGTTGGGACCCAATACCCGTGCTCGTTCTTTCAGGCTGGGTTCGGCTTCCCAAACACTTTTCCACTCGCTGTGTGCGGCTCCCACGCTCCCGTCAAACTCACCTGCTTCTGATTCCCGCACTCCCTCCTTGATTTGGTTCCCGCACTTCCTAACCACCCCATCTAGCTGTGCTAAGTAGAAACATATAACTGCAGATGCTGGTTTATACCAAAGATAGACACAAAGTGCCCGAGTAACTCCATAGATCAGGCAGTATTTCTGGAGAAATGTTTTGGATCCGGACCCGTCTAACGAAACGACACCCACCCTTTTTCTCCACAGATGCTGCCTGACCCACGGAGTTACTCCGGCACGTTGTGTCTATTTTTTATCCAGTTGTGATGTTGCCTTCAAGTAATTTGTTTTCACTTGTACAACAACGTTCCTTGTTGATACGATATTCCCAATGTTGCTACCACTCATTGCACATGTCCGAATTTTTCAGCGCTCCTAAAGTGCAACACCTCAGACCTATCATCATTATATTTCACTTGCCCCTCCAAATATAACAAACCTTCGCCAGCTGGTCTTCTAACTACGTGATGTGCGTTTCTAACAAATCATAAGTATAACTGCTCTGGCACTGGAGGGTGCGCATTTTCCCTTTTATAGGTTATATAAATAGATGCAGCCGCGCTGAATTCTATCTTTAACTCAAAGCCGCAGGATGGAGATGTTTTCTTTAACATTGTTGCTTTATTAAAACATACCTTCATTCACGGTTGGCTCAAGTGTAACGGGAGGGGAACTTGGTAACTCTGGAGACAAACTCGGAACATCGCAGATTACCATACCCGTGGGAACTCGCCTCAAACACTTGCACATCAACTTGGAATATCGTACACAACCACGAGTCTGTCACTCTGGGTCACTCGTGTGTCAACTCGCACCGTGAGACAGGGCCTTTAGGTTTCTGACCCGCACGGGGCTTTTATTTGAAAGCTCTGGGGCTGTGTATTTGGAGTAAGACTCTGGTCGGTTCGATTTAGAAGGAAGAGATTTTATTATTGACTTGATCGTCTCTATAAAACAATGGTAAATGTTGAGAACATTATTTAAGGCAAGGGGGGGGGGCAGCAAATGGACCCCCACCTGCCCCCGTTCCCCTCCATCCAGGGAGGTTCTGCAGTGCTGCCAGGTGAGTCCACGTCAGCAGGTGATGTAGTGCACACCTGGCCAGGTATCTCCCGGCCTGGCTCCCAACTCACCCTCGCTCTCCATCGAGGACTCTCTGCACACAACCCTCCCCCCTCCCCCGAGAACGGTGCAGCGCAGGGGACCGCTCAGCCCGCTGCCTCCGTGCAAGCCCGCCAACCTCGAGGATGGAGAATGGTCGTTGCGGGCTCTGGAAACACGGGTTGGGCGGGTGTGAGGACGGGGGGGGCGCAGAACTGAGGGAACGGATAAATCTAAGGCACTGATCAAGGGTACAGAGGGACGCAGACCCTCCCGATTGACACGTCACCAAGGGAAGTGTTGCCCAGACTTGTACTCACGTTACAGGGCCAGAGGAACATTACCACAACCCCCGGACACCGCGCGGACGTCCACAAGTGCGTGAAAACATGATTCAATCAGATTAATACCAATTAAGCAGCGGCAGAAATCAGAGTTTGTGCACTCAGGCCCCGGTGCCCACTGCAGGGTCTGTCTCCATGACCGTAACCCAGGCGGGGTGGGCCGGGGGGGGGTGGGGCTCAGAAGCCCAGGGGGTGCGGGGTGACGGTGCCCCCGTTGGCCACCACTGCCGCCGAGATGGCCCGCATGTTCCTGAACACCTGCCTGGCCGAGCTGGAGCTGAGGGCCGTCAGGTTGTCCGCGATCCGAGCAGACGCCTGTGTGGGGGTTGGGGGGGGAAAGAGAGGCCGTTACCCATCAATACAATCTCCAACATCACACCTCTAATCCCCTCCTCACTCCCACCCCCCCCCCCATCCACACTCCAATACCAGCTCCCGACCCCATCTCCCCCCCCCCCCCCCCCCTCCCCAGCCTCTACCCATCCACGCTGGGATCCCAACCCCCCCCCCCCCCCCACCCATCGATGGTCAAGTCCCTGCTCCCAACCCTCCCCTCTCCCCCCACCCCCCCACATGGCCTAATCCTACTTAAAGATCCTCTAGCGGAGCAAGATAGACCACTCCTGCTAAATGCAATGAGCTGACGTGTAGTACGCAACGGGGCCTTTATTTCATCCATTTCAGTAACCCGACCCGACCCGCAGTGTAATCAACGTTGCGGGGGAACAGTTTGTGTTAATAAATTTAAATTCTAAAAATGGGGAGAAGATTTTTCCCAAATAACTTTTATTTTTACGAGGATGTTTCCGTGACCGGCTTCCGTCTCCGCACTAGCATCTTTGCTCCGCTGTGACGGGATCTTTGGTGCGGAGTCGGAAGCCGGTTACGGAAATGGGGCCGAAAATTCCCCGTGAATCTGCCCATGACCGTACTATGTCTTTTTCGTCGAGTGGACCTAGTGGACTATAGGATCTTTGATCCTACTCTTTGTGAAGGGAGGGTCTCACCTCAATGCACCAGGTGTCACAAAGCAGTTTCTCGTGCTGGGCTGTCCCATGCGCCTGACTCAGCGAGCGCGAGGCCCTGTGTTGGGAGAGAGGACAGCCGGTCAGACCACACCACCCACGCTCATCATTCAGGCAGGGCCGGGACAGGAGGAAACTCAGCCCATCACACCTACCCTGCCCCTCACTCCGTCCGCAGCGTGGACACAGGCTCCCACGGCCCAGCTGCCCAACGTGCACTAGTCCCAACATCCCTCTAAACTCCCCCCCCCCCCCCCCCACCCCAGCTCTCATTCCCCTCATTCACACCCACCCTCCCCTCCCCATGCCTCCATCAGTGCAGGTGTCAGCGATTAAGGCAGTTCGTAAGTGATAGGAGCAGACTTAGACCATTTGGCCCATCAAGTCTACTCCGCCATTCAATCGTGGCTGATCTATCTCTCCCTCCTAACCCCGTTCTCCTGCCTTCTCCCCATAACCCCAGACACCTGTACAGATAAAGAACCAGTCTATCTCTGCCTTACAAATATCCATTGACTTGGCCCTCCACAGCTTTCTGTGGCAATGAATCCCACCGATTCACCACCCAGGATAACGGGGACGAGACGGGAAAGATAGATCGTCCGTGATTGAACGGCGGTGTGGACTTGATGGGCCGAATGGCCTCATTCTGCTCCTATAACTTATGAACTAAAAAAACCTCCCCTAACTCCACTCTCCCCCTCACCTCCCAACGGCAAGAACAATAGAGGAACAATAGTTGCTGCCCTACAGCGCTGGAGCCCTGGGTTCCATCCTGACTTGGGGTGCTATCTGTACGGAGTTTGCACGTTCTCCCCGTGACCTGCGTGAGTTTTCTCTGAGATCTTTGGTTTCCCCACACACTCCAAGGTAGGCTAAACTTTGTAGGTCAATTGGCTTTTGAAAATGTTAGTTGGCTTGGTGTTTGTGTAAATTGTCCCTAGTGTCCCTTGTCCCTAAATTGTTCCAGCTGCTACGGTCGGGCAAACGCCTCCGTTGCCGTGACTGTGAGAACGGAGAGGATGAGAAGGAGGTTCTTCCCGGAGGCCATTACGACTGTAAACTCCTATCTCACCCGGGACTAACTTTCCTGAACCAATCTACTGTTTTTAAAAAAAATTGCTGTTTTTTTCTTCCCTTTTTCCTTCCGCCCACAATATAATATATAATATGTAAATAATATGTGATTCTGTTCCATTCTGTGTTTGTTTGTCTGCTTTTTGCACAAAGTCCACGAGCATCGCCACTTTTCATTTCACTGCACATCTCGTATGTGTATGTGACGAATAAACTTGACTTGACTTAGTGTGTGTAGGACAGTGTTAGTGTGTGGTGATCGCTGGTCGGCACGGACCCGGTGGGCCGAAGGGCCTGTTTCCGCGCTGCATCTCAAAACTAAACTTCGTTTGCCCGTGGGAAGGTCTCACTTGTTCAGAATAAAACCCACAAGAGAGAACAAATACCGTTATGGAAACAATAAGTCAAGAAGATGGTTTCAAAAACGCTGAGTGGATAGGTGAAAGAAATCTGATCTGCAGGCTTCAATGTGAAAGCCTTCCGCTCAGCAAGCTGCTCACCGCAGCCAGTGTGACGTGGTGCGGAGTGGGATGGGGAGACAACGGCAGCAGCAATGTGAGGGGGAGGATCAGCACGGCGTGTGGCACTGGGACACAGGGGGACGGCCGTGTGTCTTTAATACAGGCTAGCTTCGAGATACAGCCGGGAAACAGGCCCTTCGGCCCACCGAGTCCGTGCCGGCCCTGTACAATAGCACTACCCTGCGCACACCAGGGACAATTTACGACTCTCAGAAGCCAATTAACCTACAAACCCACACGTCGTTGGAATGTGGAAGGAAGCCGGAGCACCTGGAGAAAACCCACGCGGGTCACAGGGAGAACGTGCAAACTCCGCACAGACAGCAGCTGTAGTCAGGATCGAACCCGGGTCTCCCACAGCGCGTCACTCCCTCACCCCCACAGTGCAGGGCCCCCTCACCCCCGCCCCAGGGCTGCGTGCCTACCTCGACAATACTACGATCATGGCGTACAGGTCGATGGCGCTGTCCGCCACCCTCTTCAGCAGGAACTGCTCATCTGCAAGAACAAGCAGAGGGTTGGGGAAGTAGGATCGACACACACACATACACACACACACACAACGCTGGGGCAACTCGGCTGGGTCGGGCAGCATCTCTGGAGAAAAGGAACAGGCGACGTTTCAGGTTTGGGGGGGGGGGGCGGAAAGTAAAATGAGAGATATAGAACAAATGGAAAATATGCAAAACAGTAACAATGATAAATGAAACAGGCCGTTGTTAGCTGTGGGCTCGGTGAGAACATGCAAAGGCAATGAGACTCAACGCGAGGCAGCATCTATGGAGCGAAGGAATAGGTGACGTTTCGGGTCTCGACCCGGAAGGGTCTCGACCCGAAACGTCACCTATTCCTTCGCTCCATAGATGCTTCTGGGTCTCGACCTGAAACGTCACCTATTCCTTCACTCCATAGATGCTGCCTCACTCGCTGAGTTTCTCCAGCATTTTTATAAAAGACTCGATCCGAAACGTCACCTATTCCTTCGCTCCATAGATGCTGCCTCACCCGCTGAGTTTCTCCAGCATTTTTCCCTACTTCGATGTTTCCAGCATCTGCAGTTCCTTCTTAAAACATGAGACCCAACAACATGACTTTGAAGTTGGTATGATTTGGGTGGGGGAGGGATGGAGAGAAGTTGCTTGAAGTTAGAGAAATCAAATGTCACACCGCTGGGGTGTGAGCTGCCCAAGCAAAATACGAGGTGCTGCTCCTCTAATTTGCGTTTGGCCTCACTCTGACAGTGGAGGAGGCCCAGGACAGAAAGGTCAGTGTGGGAAGGGGAATTAAAGTGTTTGACAACCGGGAGATCAGGTAGGTTCAGGCGGGCTGAGCGAAGGTGTTCAGCGAAACGATCGGCCAGTCTGTGTTTGGTCTCAATAGACAATAGGTGCAGGAGTAGGCCATTCGGCCCTTCGAGCCTGCACCGCCATTCAATGTGATCATGGCTGATCGTCCCCAATCAGTACCCCGTTCCTGCCTTCTCCCCATATCCCCTGACTCTGCTATTTTTTAAGAGCCCTATCTAGCTCTCTCTTGAAAGCATCCACCGCCCTCTGAGGCAGAGAATTCCACAGACTCACCACTCTCTGTGAGAAAAAGTGTTTCCTCGTCTCCGTTCTAAATTGTTTTCCTCCTTATTCTTAAACTATGTGTGTGGCCCCTGGTTCTGGACTCCCCCAATAGGGGGCGAGGAGGTGGAGAGGGTGCCTAGTTTTAAATTTCTGGGGATCAAAATCAGTGAGGATCTTAAATGGTCTGTGAACTCGGCTGTAGTTGTCAAAAAGGCGCAGCAGAGACTTTACTTCCTCCGAACACTGAGGAAGGCCCATCTGTCTGCTAAACTGCTGGAGTCTTTCTACCGCTGTTCGGCAGAAGGCATACTGACTCACTGCACAACTGCCTGGTTTGGGAACTGTTCAGCAGCTGACAGAGCAGCTCTCCAGAGGGTGATAAAAACTGCCCAGGGTATCATCTGCTCCCAGGATGAGGTGTTCCACACCAGGTCATCACAAATGTCCTCGTTCTTCAGAGAACGGGGTTTCCCCTCCCCCACTAAAGATGAGGCTCGCACCAGGGTCTCCTCCATACCCCGCAACACTGCCCTCTCTCCCCATTCCCCCACTCACAAGGGCAGAGTCCCCCTGGTCCTCACCTTTCACCCCACCAGCCGGCACATACAACAGATAGTCCTCCGCCAGTTTCGCCACCTCCAACGTGACCCCTCCACTCGCCACATCTTCCCATCTCCCCCCGTCTGCCTTCCGCAAAGACCGCTCCCTCCGCAACTCCCTCGTCAATTCTTCCCTTCCCTCCCGCTCCACCCCTTCCCCGGGCACTTTCCCTTGCAACCGCAAGAGATGCTACACTTGTCCCTTCACCTCCCCCATCCAGTCCTTCCAAGTCCGACAGAGGTTCACCTGCACCTCCTCCAACCTCATCTACTGCATCCGTTGCTCCAGATGCCAGCTGATCTACAACGGTGAGACCAAGCGGAGGCTGGGCGATCGTTTCGCCGAACACCTCCGCTCGGTCCGCAATAACCAACCCGACCTCCCGGTGGCTCTGCACTTCAACTCCCCCTCCCATTCCGTATCCGACCTCTCGGTCCTGGGCCTCCTCCACGGCCAGAGTGAGCAACACCGCAAGTTGGAGGAACAGCACCTCATATTCCGCTTGGGGAGTCTGCATCCTCTGGGCTTAAACATTGAATTTTCTCAATTCTGTTAACCCAGGCTGTCTCATCCCCTTCCCACCTCTCCCTCAGCCCTCGGGCCCTGACATTCCCTCTCTCTATCTCCCCCCCCACCCAAGTCGCACTAGCTTCTCATTTTCACACCACAAACAGCTTACAACGGCCTGTTTCCTTTATCATCGATACTTTTTTGCATATCTTTCATTCATTGTTCTTTATCTCTCCACATCACCGTCTATATCTCTCGTTTCCCTGATCCCTGACCAGTCTGAAGAAGGGTCTCGGCCCGAAACGTCGCCTATCTCCTTCGCTCTTGAGATGCTGCTGCACCCGCTGAGTTTCTCCAGCTTTTTGTGTAACCCTGGATTCTCCAGCATCTGCAGTTCCTTCTTTATCATTGGACTCCCCCTGCCCCCTCTGGAGGACATTTACCACTCCAGACGCTGCAGCGGGACCTGTAATATCGTGAAAGACATTACACATCCTTGTCACCACCTTTTCACACTGCTGCCCTCAGGAAGAAGGTACAGGTCGGTAAAGTCACGCACTGCCGGACTCAAGAACAGCTTTTACCCATCAGCAATCTTGGAACTGAACTCTGTCTTGGGAGCTGGTTATGGGGAAGGAGAGGGGGGGGGGGGGGGGATGGGAGTGTAAATGTGAATCCATGGGTGGGTTTGGGGAGGGAGGGAGTGTAAAAAGTATGAGTATGTGAATATTTGAAGTTCTTTGAAATGGAGAGACACAGTAATCTCGTTGTACGTGACACATGCAATGACAATAAAGCATTCTAATCTACTCTAATCGGCAACATATTTCCTGCCTCTAGCGTGTCCACACCCTTAACAATCTTATATGTTTCAATGAGATCCCCTCTCATCCTTCTAAACTCCAGAGTGTACAAGCCCAGCCGCTCCATTCTCTCAGCATATGACCGTCCCGCCATCCCGGGAATTAACCTGTTGAACCTACGCTGGGCTCCCTCAATAGCAATAGCTCGCTGATGTCAACAACTGGAACAAGTGGATGAGGTTAGTTTCCGACAGGCACGGTGTTAGACGCAGCTCCACACATCTCTGTCCTCTATACAGCTGGCAAGCTCCTCTTTAGTCTCTACACATGCGCCTTCCATCAAGGTTGGAGGAGCTGCAAGTGAACCTCTGCCTAACCTGAAAGGACCGTCGGGGTCCCTGGACAGGTGTGGGAAGGAACTGCAGATGCTGGTTTAAACTGAAGACAGACACAAAATGCTGGAGTAACTCAGCGGGACGGGCAGCGTCTCGGGAGAGAAGGACAGGCGTTGCATCTCCTCCCCAATTCCACAATCCGCTCACCGATTATCTTCTTGCCATATTTCAGCAGCAAATCTTCTGTGCAGCCACCCAGCCTCTCGATCGCCTGCACCACCTGCAACAGACAAGCACATAGCTCACGTCACTCCACAACAAGAACATTCTGGAATGTCCACCTTCAGCCGGAGCTGTACGGCACGGGAACAGGCCCTTCGGCCCACCTGGTCCATGCCGACCGATTCCCCCCATTCTCCAGTCTGAAGAAGAGTGGCGGGAGTGTGCGAGGGGCGGGAGTGTGCGAGAGGGGCGGGAGTGTGCGAGAGGGGCGGGAGTGTGCGAGAGGGGCGGGAGTGTGCGAGAGGGGCGGGAGTGTGCGAGAGGGGCGGGAGTGTGCGAGAGGGGCGGGAGTGTGCGAGAGGGGAGGGAGTGTGCGAGAGGGGCGGGAGTGTGCGAGAGGGGCGGGAGTGTGCGAGAGGGGCGGGAGTGTGCGAGAGGGGCGGGAGTGTGCGAGAGGGGCGGGAGTGTGCGAGAGGGGCGGGAGTGTGCGAGAGGGGCGGGAGTGTGCGAGAGGGGCGGGAGTGTGCGAGAGGGGCGGGAGTGTGCGAGGGGCAGGAGTGTGCGAGGGGCGGGAGTGTGCGAGGGGTGCGAGTGTGCGAGGGGTGCGAGTGTGCGGGGGGAGTGTGCGAGGGGCGGGAGTGTGCGAGGGGCGGGAGTGTGCGAGGGGCGGGAGTGTGCGAGGGGCGGGAGTGTGCGAGGGGCGCGAGGGGTGTGAGGGTGCGAGTGGCGGGAGTGTGCGAGGGGTGTGAGGGTGCGAGGGGCGGGAGTGTGCGAGGGGCGGGAGTGTGCGAGGGGTGGGAGTGTGAGAGGGGTGAAGTGTGCGAGGGGTGAAGTGTGCGAGGGGTTATGTGTGCGAGGGGTGAAGTGTGCGAGGGGTGCGAGTGGCGGGAGTGTGCGAGGGGCTCGAGTGTGCGAGGGGCGGGAGTGTGCGAGGGGCGGGAGTGTGCGAGGGGCGGGAGTGTGCGAGGGGTGCGAGTGTGCGGGGGGAGTGTGCGAGGGGCGGGAGTGTTTGAGGGGCGGGAGTGTGCGAGTGGCGGGAGTGTGCGAGGGGTGAGAGCGTGTGTGACTGAGCCACTCTGTGTGACACTGACACTGTGGTACTCACCAGCTGACTGCTGTCCTTCAGCTCTGGGTGTACAACATTGCTCAGGGTCACGCCCGTGCTCAGCCCAACCTTCCTGCAACCAGAAGAGAGAGAGGGGTCGACACAAAACACCAGAGTAACTCAATGGGACAGGCAGCGTCTCTGGAGAGGAGGAATGGGCGACGTTTTGGGTCAAGACCCTTCTTTTTCCCCCGATTCTCCAGTCTGAAGAAGAGTCTCGACCCGAAACGTCACCCGTTCCTTCTGTCCAGAAATGCTGCCTGACCCGCTGAGTTACTCCAGCATTTTGTGTCCATCTTCGGTGCAAACCAGCATATGCAGTTCCTTCGTACTGGAGAGACAGAAGGGGGCTGGTCAGGCGGACAGAGTGGTGTCAATGAACAGACCAGGCCACTGATCTGCACAAACACCAGACTCTGATTCACTGATCCCACGCACGAGTGGGTTAACCTATGATGAGTGTTTAACGGCAGCGCTGGAGACCCGGGTTCCATCCGGACTACGGGTGCTGTCTGTACGGAGTTTGTACGATCCCCCCGTGACCTGCGTGGGTTTTCTCAGAGATTTGTAGGTGAATTGGCTTGGTGTTTGTGTAAATTGTCCCTAGTGTCCCTTGTCCTTAAATTGTTCCAGCTGCTACGGTCGGGCAAACGCCTCCGTTGCCGCGACTGTGAGAACGGAGAGGATGAGAAGGAGGTTCTTCCCGGAGGCCATTACGACTGTAAACTCCTATCTCACCCGGGACTAACTTTCCTGAACCAATCTACTGTTTTAAAAAGAAATTGCTGTTTTTTTCTTCCCTTTTTCCTTCGGCCCACAATATATATGTAAATAATATGTGATTCTGTTCCATTCTGTGTTTGTTTGTCTGCTTTTTGCACAAGTCCGCAAGCGTTGCCACTTTTCATTTCACTGCACATCTCGTATGTGTATGTGACGAATAGACTTGACTTGACTTAAGGGCCTGTCCCACCAGCATGCAACTCTATGCGATTAGCGCGACCTAACGTGGTCGCTTAAGCCATCCGGCGTCGCAGGGCCGATCCCACTTCGATCGCCGGAGCCATGCAGAATTGTGCGTGGCTCCGAAAAACTGACTATGTCCAAAAATTCCGCGCGGCAACAGCTTGTCGGATCACAGTCGCCTCGACGCATTACACACCGCCCCGACATCGTGCCTCCGTGAACCTATCTGTAGGTGCCTCCGTGGCCCTCTATGTGTGAGGCTCCGTGGCCCTCTGTGTGTGTGTGCCTCTGTGCCCCTCTCTGTGTGCCCCTCTCTGTCCTGGCGAACTTACCATAGACTTCGCTCCAAGTTCGCCTCACTTTGCGCCGCGTTGCGCCACTCACCCGACCTCTGCGCGGCCCTCGCTGCCGGTTTGGTTGCGCTTGCCGCATGCAGGCGCATGCTGGTGGGAACGGCCCTGTACAGGGGATCACCCGACCTCCGCGCGGCCCCCACTTCTAGTTTGATCGCGTTCATCGCATAGAGTTGCATGCTGGTAGGACAGGCCCTTTAGTGTGTGTAGGACAGTGTTAGCGCGCGGGGATCGCTGGTCGGCGAGGACGCGGTGGGCCGAAGGGCCTGTTGCCGCGCTGTATCTCTAAACTAAACTAAATACCTAAGACGTCGCGTTCGTTGAAGCAGAAAATGCCGGAGGAAGCGCCGGCCTAGTGGAAGGCAAACCGGTTAACGTTTGGTGCCGCTGTAGCGTGCGTGGGGGACGGGCGCGTGCGGGCCTCACTCACCGTCTCGCCCGCTTGCTGACCTCGCTCATCAGCAGCGTGGCGTTGCCCATCGGGTTCTTCAGGGCTCTCTGCAGGCCCTTCAGGTGGTTCCCTGCGTTCTGTGAGCGAGAACGGGGGGGGGGGGGGGGGGGGGGGGGAACAGGGGACAACGTCAGCCCAAGGCAAGAGTGTTTCATTCTCACGTGTCGCACAACAAGCACGTCGGCATAACACGCTGCACACGCCGTAACCAACAACAGACGTAGATAAAAACGCTGGAGTAACTCAGCGGGTCAGGCAGCGTCTATGGAGCGAAGGGATAGGTGACGTTTCGGGTCGAGACTCTTCTTCAGACTGCGTTAGGGTTTGGGTAATCAACAATAAAACTATTTCTTTGGTCAGAGGGTGGTGAATCTGTGGAATTCATTGCCACAGACGGCCGTGGAGGACAAGACAAGACGTCGGGCATTTTTTAAAAGCAGAGATTAACCAGCTCTCGATCAGGCAGGGCATCAAATGTTACATGCAAGAAACATTGAAACATATAAGATTGTTAAGATCTCATTGAAACATATAATATATAAGACTGCTAAGGGTTTGAACACGCTAGAGGCAGGAAACATGTTCCCGATGTTGGGGGAGTCCAGAACCAGGGGCCACACACACAGTTTAAGAATAAGTGGTAGGCCATTTCGAACGGAGACAAGGAAATATTTTTTCTCACAGAGAGTGGTGAATCTGTGGAATTCTCAGCCTCAGAGGGCGGTGGAGGCCGGTTATCTGGATGCTTTCAAGAGAGAGCTAGATAGGGCTCTTAAAGATAGTGGAGTAAGGGGATATGAGGAGAAGGCAGGAACGGGGTACTGATTGGGGATGATTAGCCATGATCACATTGAATGGCGGTGCTGGCTCGAAGGGCCGAATGGCCTCTACTCCTGCACCTATTGTCTATTGTTACGGGGAGAAGACAGGAGAATGGGGATGAGAGGGAAAGATTGATCCCATGACTGAATGGTGGAGCAGACTCGACGGGCTGTTCCGATGCAGTGTGGTCTTATACTCTTACAAAGAGGGAATGGACAGGCCTGAGCCACTGAGTTGCTCCAGCACTTTGTGACTTATCGCTGAGGATTGGGCTTGGTGTGGTGAAGCTAGGGCACCGCGAGGAAGCAGGGGCGGACACACACACACACTCGTTGTACAGGTCACCCAGGACCCATCGGGGGACAACACCTACCTGAATACCGTTCAACGCAACGAACAGGCGGAGAATATCATTCGTTCCCTCAAAAATGCGGAAGATTCGAAGATCACGCATTACCCGCTCGACCCCAGCATCCTACGGCAAGAAACATAGACAATAGGTGTAGGAGAAGGCCATTCGGCCCTTCCAGCCAGCATCGCCATCCAATATGATCATGGCTGATCATCCCCAATCAGTACCCCGTTCCTGCCTTCTCCCCATATCATTGATCCCGTTGTGTAGGGATGTCTGGGTTAAAGACTATCGTGTTCTGTGCTCTTTATTATTTGTACGGCTGTATGGCGACCACACATTTCACTGTACCAATTGGTACATGTGACAAATAAATGTATCTTGTGTCTTGTAACTCCCTCTAGAAAACATCCAGTGAATCGGCCTGCACTGCCTTCTGTGGCAGAGAATTCCACAGAAGGTAGAAAAAGGTTTCTAAACCATTGTGTCCCACAATCGGAACATTTGCACTCTTGTCTTCAACATTTCATCCCCCCCCCCCCCCCTTCCCCCTCTCCCCATTCCTGCCTCTGTAAACGTTACCAGCCCAACACCCTCAGATCTGTCACCTCCTCCATCACTGGCCTCTGGCACATCCGCAAATGCAACGTGAAGAGCCCTCGGGCTCGTGATGACGGCAGGTTTCCAGTTCTAGAGACACAGCACGGAAACAGGCCCTTCGGCCCACCGCGTGCATGCTGTCCATTGATCACCCATTCACACTAGTCCCATGTTCTCATCCACTCCCTACACACTGGTTCAGTAGCGCAATAAATAGTTTTACACAGGCCAATAGACAATAAGTGCAGGAGCAGGCCATTTGGCCCATCGAGCCAGCACCACAATTCAATGTGATCATGGCTGATCATCCCCACTTAAGCTGCAAATCTTCTTTGAGTCAGTCACCTAGCGCAGAAAGAGGCCCTTCAGCCCAACTGGTCCATGTCGACCAGAATGACCCATCTACACTAGTCCCACCTGCCCACATCCCACCATCCATGCACTTGTCGAAGTGCCTTTTAAATTGTTATGGTGCCTGCCTCCCTCCCTCCTCTGATAGCTCGTTCCATAGACCCACCGCCCTCTGAGTGATACGTTGCCCCCTCATGTTAAGTTCTAGCAGGCAGACGGACACGGAGCGGCCGGGCGGACACTGACCTTCATGAATCCCATGCCACCCATGAGCTGGATGCACTCGTCGGTAACGATCCAGGCAGCCTCCTGTGGAGAGAACAAGCGTAAACAAGATCACTGCCAGCGTACAATCCCCCCCACTCCCAGCCCCAACGTCCGATTCCCTGCCTCAGTGGGCGGTGGAAGCTAGTTCTCTGTATGGTTCCAAGAGAGAGCTAGATAGGGCTCTTAGAGATAGCGGAGTCAGGGGATATGGGGAGAAGGCAGGAACGGGGTACTGATTGGGGATGATCAGCCATGATCACATGGAATGGCGGTGCTGGCTCGAAGGGCCGGATGGTCTCTACTCCTACACCCAGTGTCTATTGTCTATAACAGCGACTCGGGTCACTCGCACCCGCTCTTTATGTCAGAGATACAAGGACGGCACGGTGGGGCTGTGGGTAGAGCTGCTGCCTCACAGCGCCAGAGACCCTGGTGCCATCCTGACTGCGGGTACTGTCTGTATGGAGCTTGTACGTTCTCCCCGTGAGCACGTGAGTATTCACCGGAAGCTCCGGTTTCTTTCAACACTCCAGAGACGCAGGTTAATTGGCTTTGGTAAAAATTGTAAATTGTCCCTAGTGTGTGTAGGATAGTATTAGTGTGCGGGGAAATCGCTGGTTGGTGCAGACACTTCTTAAGGGATTGGACAGGCTAGATGAAAGAAAATTGTTCCCCATGTTGGGGGAGTCCAGAACCAGGGGTCACACAGTTTAAGAATAAGGGGTCGGCCATTTAGGACTGAGATGAGGAAAACCTTTTTCACCCAGAGAGTTGTGAATCTGAGGAATTCTCTGCCACAGAAGGCAGTGGAGGTTGATTCACTGGATGAATTCAAGAGAGAGTTAGATTTAGCTCTTAGGGCTAACGGAATCAAGGCGTATGGGGAGAAAGCAGGAACGGGGTACTGATTGTGGATGATCAGCCGTGATCATATTGAATGGCGGTGCTGGCTCGAAGGGCTGAATGGTCTAATATATTGCTATGTATCCTATCATTGCTGAACTCTGCTCCTCTCTCCACACGTGCTGCCCGACCTGCTGAGTCTCTGCAGCAACCTGCATTGGATTCCGTGCCACAGCTGCACAGCGGGTTGGGGTGGGGGGGGCAGCGATACCCGAGCTGAGGCCTGGTGCGTTTTCCCTTGCAGTGATTTGCTGTTTAAAACCGCGGCAGTGCGGTAGATAATAAGCAGAGGCGCAAAGACAACTCACGGAGGCAAAGATCTTGCTGATTGCTGCTTCTATCTGGAAGTCTGCAGCTCCGGCATCCATGTTTGCACTGATCATGTAGGCCATAGACTGTGGGGACAGAATCAGATATTAGCTCGTAGACCTGACAATCACCTCACCCCATTTCCCTCCTCACCTTAAACCTATGTACAGGGCTCTGGTGAAACCACATCTGGAGTATTGTGTGCAGTTTTGGTCTCCTAATTTGAGGAAGGACATCCTTGTGATTGAGGCAGTGCAGCGTAGGTTCACCAAATTGATCCCTGGGATGGCGGGACTGTCATATGAGGAAAGATTGAAAATACTAGGCTTGTATTCACTGGAGTTTAGAAGGATGAGGAGGGGGGGGGGGATCTTATAGAAACATACAAAATTATAAAAGGACTGGACAAGCTAGATGCAGGAAAAACATTCCCAATGTTGGGCGAGTCCAGAACCAGGGGCCACAGTCTTAGAATAAAGGGGAGGTCATTTAAGACTGAGGTGAGAAAAAACTTTTTCACCCAGAGAGTTGTGAATTTGTGGAATTCCCTGCCACAGAGGGCAGTGGAGGCCAAGTCACTGGATGTATTTAACAGAGAGTTAGATAGACTAGGGGCTAGTGGAGTCAAGGGATATGGGGAGAAGGCAGGCACGGGTTATTGATAGCAGACGATCAGCCATGATCACAATGAATGGCGGTGCTGGCTCGAAGGGCCGAATGGCCTCCTCCTGCACCTATTTTCTATGTTTCTATGTACAGGTGTCAGAGGTTATGTGGAGCAGGCAGAAGAATGGGGTTAGGAGGGGGAGATAGATCAGCCATGATTGAATGGCGGAGTAGACGATGGCCTAATTCTACTCCTATTCTATATGACCTTATATCGTCTGGTTCCCGATTCCCGTACTGTGGACAAGAGCAAACTCGGAACCATGTACCTGCCGTTTTGTAATCAAACCATTGCCAAGTATTACCCTCACACTTAGGGCATCACGGTGGCACAGCGGGTAGAGCTGCTGCCTCACGGCGCCAGAGACCCGCGTTCCATCCCGACAACTCGTGCTTGTCTGTACGCCGTTTGTCCGTTCTCCCCATGGGTTTTCTCCGAGATCTTCGCTTTCTTCCCACACTCCAAAGACGTGCAGGTTTGTAGGTGAATTGTTTTTGTGTAAGTGTGAAATTGTCCCTAGTGTGTGTAGGGTAGTGTTAGTGTGCGGAGATCAGATCGCTGGTCAGCGAGGACTCGGTGGGCCGAAGGGGCCCGTTTCCGCGCTGGATCTCTAAACTAAACTGCACTCACCTCTGTCACGTACTGCAGCATGGCCATGTGGGTAACCTTCTCCTGAATGGCGCCAAAGTTGTAGATCTTGTTCCCAAACTGGGTGCGGTTTGCAGCGTGGTCGACCTGAGGGAGGAATAATCCGGGTTAAAGCGCTTCCATAGCTCAGGATCACACTTATCCACATCCAACCTGAAGAAGGATCTCCAATGAGGAAGACGGGAGGCTGGGTGCCTCTAGTTGGTGAGAGGATGGTTCACTTGCCCAGATAACAGCCGGGAAGAAACTGTCCCTGAATCTGGAGGTGTGCGTTCGTTTTCACACTTCTGTACCTCTTGCCCGTTGGGAGGGGGGGGGAAGAGGGAGTGACCACGGTGCGACTCGTCCTTGATAATGGCTGAGGCAGCGCGAGCTATAAATGCAGTTAATAGTTTGGTTTAGCGATACAGCGCGGAAACAGGCCCTTCGGCCCACCAGGTCCGCGCCGACCAGCGATCCCCGCACATTAACACTATCCCTCACCCACTGGAGCCAATTTTATTTAACATTTACCAAGCCAATTAACCTATAAACCTGTACGTCTTTGGGCTGTGGGAGGAAACCGAAGATCTCGGAGGAAACATACAAACTCCGTACAGACAGCACCCATAGTCGGGTCTCTGTTGCTGTAAGGCAGCAACTCTATCGCTGTGTTGGCTGCGCTGGGTGAGAGATCGGGGGGGGGGGGGAGGGGGGACGACACTCACAGCGCGGCTGATGACTCCCTTCATGGTCCCCGAGAGGGCGGCAGCCATGCCGAAGCGGCCATTGTTCAGGATGTTCATGGCCACCTTGAAGCCTCCGCCAACCTCGCCCACCACGTTCTCCGCCGGCACCTTCACGTTGTCAAAGTGAACCTCCGCCGTGTTGGACGCTTTAATGCCCATCTTCTTCTCCGGTGGCCCACTGAAACACAGGCACAAAGTTCAGATTCATTATTAACTCCCATCCTCGGCCCTCACGCTGCCGCGGGACGCAAGGCCAGCAGGATACAAGGACCAGTCGCACCCTGGACACACCCTCTTCTCATAAGGTCATACGGGATAGGAGTAGAATATGGCCATTTGGCCCATCAAGTCCATTCCACCATTCAACCATGGCCGATCTATCTCTCCCTCCTAACCCCATCCTCCTGCCTTCTCCCCATAACCCCTGACACCTACACTATTCAAGAATCTATCTATCTCTGCCTTAAAAATATCCACTGACTTGTGGCCTCCACAGCATTCTGTAGAAAAGAATTCCACATATTCATCACCCTCTGACTGAAGAAATGACCCCTTCTTCTTATGTGTGTGGCCCCTGGTTCTGGACTTCCAAAACATCGAGAACGTGTTTCTTGCCTCTAGCATGTGCAAACCCTTAATAATCTTATATGTTTCAATATGATGCCCTCATCCTTCTAAACTCCATAGAATACAAGCCCAGCTGCTCCATTCCCTCAGCATATGACAGTCCCGCCATCCCGGGAATTAACCTTGTAAACCTACGCTGCACTCCCTCAATAGCAAGAATGTCCTTCCTCAAATTAGGGGAGCAAAACTGCACACAATACTCCAGATGTGGTCTCACTAGGGCCCTGTACAACTGCAGAATCTATAAAAACTAAATCACTTCATGTATTTGGCATTGATGTCATATTTAAAAAAAAACAAGATAACAGGGATACATTCCTCATGCTTTTACTGCACTCGCAGGAGCTGTGATAATTGATTTCCATCTCGGTCCCTGAGTGTGAATCGACATCGCCATCTACTGGCACTTAAAAATGAAAAATCATCCTCAATTTAATACAGAATGTGGAAAAATACAACATAGGAACAAGCCGTCCGGCCCACAATGTTTGTGTCGAACATGATGCCAAGTTAAACTAGTCTCCTGTGCCTGCACGCAATCCATATCCCTCCGTCCCCTGCATATCCGTGTGCCTATGTCAAAGCCTCTTCAATGCCACTATTGTATCTGCCTCCACCACCACCTCTGGCAGTGCGTTTCAGGCACCCATCACTCTCTATGTCAAAGGAAACCTGCTCCGCATGGCACCTTCAATCTTTGCCCCTCTCAACCTAAAGCTGTACCTTCTAGTCTTTGATATTTCCACCCTGGGGAAAAAGGTTCTGACTGTCGGCCCTCTCTATGCCTGTCAGAATTTTACCTTTAAGTTTAGTGTAGTTTAGAGATACAGCGCGGATCGGAAACAGGCCCCTCGGCCCACCGAGTCCACGCCGACCAGCGATCCCTGCACACTAACACTATCCTACACACACTAAAGACAATTTACACACACACCAAGCCATATTAACCTACAAACCTGTACGCCTTTGGAGTGTGGGAGAAACGGAAGATCTCGGAGAAAACCCACGCAGGTCACGGGGAGAACGTACAAACTCCGTACAGACAGCGCCCGTAGTTGGGATGGAACCCAGGTCTCCGGTGCCGCAAGCGCTGTAAGGCAGCAACTCTACTGCTGCGCCAACGTGCTGCTGTTTTGCATTCTATCCAATAATTATGAGCATAAATACGATCAAGTCAAACTCGATGCTGGAGCAGAGGGGGAGATACATCGCGTGGGATATAGGTCTCGGCTTTTTGTCAACCCGCAGCCTCCGATACTCCACAGACATTTCAAGTTTGTCCACTCCCTTCTTGTAGCTAATACCCTCGTATCCAGGCAGCATGCTGCTCAACCTAATACTGTATTGTTATATATATTGGTCTGAGGAAGGGTCTCAACCCGAAACGCCACCCATTCCTTCTATCCATAGATGCTGCCTCACCCGCTGAGTTACTCCAGCATGTTGTGTCTCCCTTCGATTTAAACCAGCGTCTGCAGTTCTTTATTACACATTAAACGCGGCCTACCTGGTCACCCCACCAAAACCTCTCTCCACGATGAACGTGGTGATCTTGTCCTTCATTTCGCCGCTCTGTTCATCTTTCACCTGCACCTTGGCAAAGACGGTGAAGATATCCGCCAGCCCGCCGTTACTGCAAAAATGCATGGTCTTGGTTACAGAATCCTGCGCAGTCTCATACAAACGGGGGCTACTCTTTAATCTACAGACATTGGCTCAGGGGCAGTGTCCTAGAACATAGAACAGTACAGCACAGGAACAAACCCCACCCCACTCCCCAAACCCTCCCCCCCCCCGGCCCACCCCACACCCCAGCTGCCCATTCTCGTCCCACCCCACCCCCTCCATACCCCAGCCTGCCCCACTTGACCCCAACCCACCCCACTCAAACGCCCCCCCCCCCCACCAGCTGGTACCTGATCCAGATCTTGGTCCCGTTCAGGATGTAGTGCTTTCCACAGTCACTCCTGACGGCGGTGGTTTTGATGGAGGCTGCGTCGGACCCGCTCGCCGTCTCCGTCAGGCAGAAGGCAGCCATGGTTTCACCTGGACAAAAGGTGCCTGGATTTATCTAGCGCCATGCATCGCTAGGAGCAGACCTGGACCCCATATGCGAGGAGGGATGTGCCGGCTCTGGACAGGGTCCAGAGGAGGTTTACACAAATGATCCCAGGAATGAGTGGGTTAGTGCATAATGAGCATTTGACAGCACTGGGCCTGTACTCGCTGGAGTTTCGAAGGATGAGTGGACACCTCATTGAAACTTACAGAATAGTGAAAGGCCTGGATAGAGTGGATGTGGAGAGGATGTTTCCACTGGTGGGAGAGTCTAGGACCAGAGGTCACAGCCTCAGAATTAACGCGCGCTTTTAGAAAGAAGGTGAGGAGGAACTTCTTTAGTTAGAGGGTATTGAATCTGTGGAACTCATTGCCACAGAGGGCTGTGGCGGCCAAGTCAGTGGATATTTTTAAGGCTGGGGTAGACAAATTCTTGATTAGAACAAATGTCAAGGGTTATGGGGCGAGGGAAACGAGATTAAGATGCGGAGATTGTTGGGTAGACTTGATGGGCCGAATGGCCTAATTCTACTCCGATAACTTGTGACCATATGAACTATGAAAATGCTTCACCTGCACCTACTGTGTATTGTCTATAGTGTGTAGGATCGAGATAGTGTACTGGGTGATCGCTGGTCGGGGTGGGCTGAAGGGCCTGTTTCCGCTCTGTGTCACTGAGGACTAAGTGTGCACCACCCAACCAACCACTGCTCCATATTACACACCTGTAGCCAGCTTTGGAAGGTACTTCTTCTTCTGCGCCTCGTTCCCAAACAAGAGGATTCCCTTGAAGCCGATGGACTGGTGAGCCCCCAGAGTGATCCCCACGCTCAGGTCATGCATGCCGACGATCTCAACCAGCCTAGCGTACTGCAAGGCAAAGGCACGATAGCTGAGGTGCCGGAAACCGCCTGACCCGCAGAGCGTTTGACGGCACTGGGCCTACACTCGCTGGAGCTTAGAAGGATGAGGGGGCGTCCTCATTGAAACTTCCCAAATAATGAAAGACCTGGATAGAATGGACGTGGAGATGATGCTTCCACTACTGGAGTTTAGAAGGATGAGAGGGAATCTCATTGAAACATATTAGATTGTTAAGGGTTTGGACACGCTAGAGGCAGGAAACATGTTCCCGATGTTGGGGGAGTCCAGAACCACGGGCCACACAGTTTAAGAATAAGGGGAAAGCCATTTAGAACAGAGAGGAGGAAACACTTTTTCTCACAGAGAGTTGTGAATCTGGAATTCTCTGCCTCAGAGGGCGATGGAGGCCGGTTCTCTGGATGCTTTCAAGAGAGAGCTAGATAGGGCTCTTAAAGATAGCAGAGTCAGGGGATATGGGGAGAAGGCAGGAAGAGGGTACTGATTGGGCCCTGATCACATTGAATGGCGGTGCTGGCTCGAAGGGCCAAATGGCCTCTACTCCTGCACCTATTGTCTATTGTTTCCACTAGTGGGCGAGTCTAGGATCAGAGAACATAGTCTCAGAATTAAAGGATGTTCCTTTAGCAGGGAAATGAGGAGGAATTTCTTTAATCAGACGGCGGTGAATCTGTAGAATTCTTTGTCACAGAAGGCTGTGGAGGCTGCCTATGGATATTTTTAAGGCAGAGATAGATAGAATCTTGTGGAGGAAGGAACTGCAGATGCTGGTTTAAATTGAAGATAGACATAAAATTCTGGAGTAATTCAGCGGGACAGGCAGTATCTTTGGAGAGAAGGAATGGGTGACGTTTCGGGTCGCGACCTTTCTTCAGATGGATTCTTGATTGGTACAGGTGTCAGGGGTTATGGGGAGAAGGCAGAAGAATGGGGTTAGGAGGGAAAGTGATTTAATGGCTGAATAGACTTGATGGGCCGAATGGCCTAATTCCGCTCCTATCACATGACATTATGACCCCAGCCCTTGCCCTGGCTTACCTGTATGTTGGTAAGACCCAGTCCTCCGAGCTCAGAGGGCACCTGCAGACCAAAGGCCCCCATCTCCTTCAGGCCCTGCATCGTCCTGTCCTCCACCATCTCCAGAGAGTCATTGGCCATTGGATCGTTCACCTCCTGTAGAGGGAAGGGGGCGAGAGCCGTTTCTCACCAATCACCCTGTGGTCCGCGAAGACTACCCCGCGTCACAACGTGGCGGGTGATAGGTGCGGAGGGAGGGAAGCATGTCTCCCGGTTCATTCATGGAGCCCCGGCCCCAGTCACGAGCAGCAGCAGCAGCAGCATCTGCCCAAAATGTTGCCTGCCTCTCTGAACGGCAGAGGGGCAGATTTATGGTACCACCACCAATATCTCATGGAGTTATTTAAAAAAGAAAGGTTTCGTTGTGCGGAAACAGGCCCTTTGGCCCACCGAGTCCATGCCGACCTGTGATCCCCGCACACTAGGGAATGGGGTCGGAAGTGGATCACCCGTCGTACCCTGACCGCTGTCCCCTAGTCAGTGCTCCCCCCTCTCCTCTCCTACTGCTTTGTCAGGCTGCACAGGTGCAAGCACAACTAGGAGGGGGGATGCAATTGTACTGCTGGAGATCTATGCTCTGTATCGATTCAATAAGCCAACTGGCCCCATCAGCTTCATAAAGGTAAGTAAGATGCAGGAAGGAACTGCAGATGCTGGTTTAAACCGAAGATACAGACACAAAATGCTGAGTAACTCAGCGGGACAGGCAGCATCTCTGGAGAGAAGGAATGGGTGACGTTTCAGGTCCAGACCCTTCATGGCAAGTAAAGGGTTGGTAGGTTAATAGGCCACTGCACTTTACTCCTGTGCACAGGGGAATGGTAGAATCTGTGGATGGGACGTGGCTTAGACTTTAGACATACAGCGTGGAAACAGGCTCTTCGGCCCACGCTGACCAGCGATCCCCACACGCACTAACACTATCCTATACACACAAGGGACAATTTACAATTATACTAAGCCAATTAACCAACAAACCTGTACGTCTTAGGTGCGGGGAGATGATTCAGAGAGGGCAAGGTTAATTCCTGGGATGGCGGGACTGTCATATGCTGAGAGAATGGAGCAACTGGGCTTGTACACTCTGGAGTTTAGAAGGATGAGAGGGGATCTTATTGAAACATATAAGATTGTTAAGGGTTTGGCCAGGCTAGAAGCAGGAAACATGTTCCCGATGTTGGGGGAGTCCAGAACCAGGGGCCACACACACACAGTTTGAGAATAAGGAGTAAGCCATTTAGAACGGAGACGAGAAAACACTTTTTCTCACAGAGAGTTGTGAATCTGTGGAATTCTCTGCCTCAGAGGGCGGTGGAGGCCGGTTCTCTGGATGCTTTCAAGAGAGAGCTAGATAGGGCTCTTAAAAATAGCGGTGTCAGGGGATATGGGGAGAAGGCAGGAACGGGGTACTGATTAGGGATGATCAGCCATGATCACATTGGATGGTGGTGCTGGCTCGAAGGGCCAAATGGCCTCCTCCTACACCTATTGTCTATTGAGATTAAATAACTTACCTCAAAAAACCTGCTGACTGGGCCCGTTAGCTCTCGGAGAAACTGAGCTTGTTCATCGTTGAGAGCTGGACAAACACACATTGAAGGAGAGGCGTTAGTTCACTTTTGCAAGGGAGGAAGGAAACTCTTTGCTTTGACAGTTTAGTCTTCTCTTTCTGTCCCCATTGGGTGCTCACGGTATGATCAGCGGTGATCACAATCAATGACAGTGCTGGCTCGAAGGGCCGAATGGCCTACTCCTGCATCTATTGTCCATTAACGTTGTGACCTGCCGATGTTTACATTTTCAGCAGGACCGGAGGCCTTTAAAGAGCAATATTCTGTCTTGGCCATGAACATGCTTCGCAGAAAGTATTTTATGGGAGGCATCTCAGCATAGTTTGGGAACAGTTCCATCCAAGACCGCAAGAAAATGCAGAGTGTTGTGGAAGCAGCCCAGACCATCACGCAAACCAGCCTCCCTCCCATTGACGTCATCTACACTTCATCTATGCTCCATCTGCAAGGCCATTATCAAGCATTATTATCGAGGCCCCTCAAGTTTCTATTAGATCTTTCCCATCTCATCTTAAATGTATTCCGTCTGGTTCTTGATTCCCCTACACTGGGTGAATAATGTGCTTGTACTCTACCTATTCCCCTCGTGACTTTATTCACTAAGATCACATCTTAACCTCCTGCATGTCAAGGAATAAAGGCGTCATCGGCCCAACCTCTCCCTATAGCTCAGGCCTTCAAGTCGTGGCAACATTCTTGTAAATCTTCTCGGCACTGTATCCGACTTAATGACACCTTCTTACAGCGGCAGGGTGACCAATACTGAACACAATACTCTGAATGTGGCCTCGCCAATGTCTTGAACACCTGGGATGTAATGTCCCAACCTCTATGCTCAGCCCCCTTGAATGACGAAGACCAATGTATCAAAAGCCTTCTTTGCCGCCCTAATGGATTATACACAGCCGACTTAAAACCCCATCATTCCTGCCACGAATACTCAAAGCCCCGAACAATGAAGGCAAGAATGCCATAGGACTTTACCACTCAGTTTGAGTTTAGTTTATTGTCACATGCACCCAGACATAGTGAAAATCCTTTGAGAATGCAGTTAGGAGGGAATGATAGATCAGCCATGAGTGAATGGCGGAGTAGACTTGATGGGCCGAGTGGCCTAATTCTGCCAAAGCTTTTGTTGCGTGCTAACCAGACAGCAGAAAGACAATGCATAACTACCCTTGAGCCGTCCGCAGTGTACAGATGCACGACAAAAGGGAATGACGTTTAGTGCAAGATAAAGACAACTCAAAGATAGTCCAAGGGTCTATAATGAGGGAGATAGCAGCTCACGACTGATCTCCAGTTGTTGATTAGATTGTTCAGTTGCCTGATAACAGCTGGGAAAAAACTGTCCCTGAAGCTGGACTCTGTCTACGTGTTGCTGCTGTCAGGGAGCAGTGGGCTTGGTCCCTCTGTACATCAATGCTGTTAAATATTGCCATTGTAGACAGGTCCTGGCGCACAAGCATCGCTGCTTAATGCGATGTTGGGGGAGTCCAGGACCAGGGGCCACAGTTTAAGAATAAGGAGTAAGCCATTTAGAACGGAGACGAGGAAACACTTTTTCTCACAGATAGTTGTGAGTCTGTGGAATTCTCTGCCTCAGAGGGCGGTTGAGGCCGGTTCTCTGGATGCTTTCAAGAGAGAGCTAGATAGGGCTCTTAAAGATAGCGGAGTCAGGGGATATGGGGAGAAGGCAGGAACGGGGTACTGATTGGGGATGATCAGCCATGATCACATTGAATGGCAGTGCTGGCTCGAAGGGCCGAATGGCCTCTACTCCTGCACCTATTGTCTATTCATCCGTGAAACCCCGACCCGTACCTGAGGGGAAGGGGAAAACTTGCTCGGTTACGATCAGGCCGCGGAACATGTTCACAGCGAACGACTTGGATTCCTGTAAAGGAAAATGAACAAGAGGTTTGTCAGCCGTCGTACCCTGGCCCAGACCCGCTGTTCCCCCAGTCAGTGCCGCCCCCCCCGCCCCACCCCCTCCTCTCCGATTGCTTTGTCAGGCTCCACAAGTGCAAGGACAATTAGGAGGGGGGATACGATTGATGGGATTGTACTGCTGTAGATCTATATACCGCATCGGTTCAATAAGCCGTGGCCCCACCTGCCTCATAAAGGTAAGTGGAGGGGTGATAGGTTGATAGGCCACTGCACTTTACTCCTGTGCCTGGGGGGAATGGTAGAATCTGTGGATGGGAGGTGGTTTAGACTTTAGAGATACTGCATGGAAACAGGCCCAACGGCCCACCGGGTCCGTTTCCTGACCAGCGATCACCCCGCACACTAGCACTACACACTGCGGACAATTTTTAATTTACTGAAGGCAATTAAGCTGCAAACCCGCACGTGTTTGGCTTGTGGGAGGAAAGCAGAGGCACCCGGAGAAAACCCACGCGGTCACAGGGAGAACGTTTAAACGGCCGCAACTCTGGCGGCGCACAGCGAACGGTGCCATACCAGGACGTACCATGGCAACGGGCTTCTTCTCCTTCGTGGCTTTTGCTGCTGCCGATTCAGCGGCTGCTTTCTCCAGGACAGCCTGAAGTAAAAGCAGAAACACGAGAGCAGGTGAGCAGAAACACCTCCAAGTGGGGTCAGAGGTAGAAGCATAGAAAATAGGTGCACGAGTAGGCCATTCGGCCCTTCCAGCAAGCACCGCCATCCAATATGATCATGGCTGACCATCCAGAATCAGTACCCCGTTCCTGCTATTTCCCCCATATCCCTCGATTCCTTTAGCCCATAGACCTAAATCTAACTCTCTCTTGAAAACATCCAGTGAATTAGCCTCCACTGCCTTCTGTGGCAGAGAATTCCACAGATTCGCAACTCACGGTGGGAAAAGGTTTTTTTCCCCATCTCAGTCCTAAATGGCTGAAGGTGGAGGAAAGCGGTGGGTTTAAGGGGAAACATGGAACAGCCCTGTAACGTCTGTAGAGTGATAGAAACAGGCCCTACGGCCCAACCATAGAAACATAGAAATTAGATGCAGGTGTAGGCCATTCGGCCCTTCGAGCCTGCACCGCCATTCAATATGATCATGGCTGATCATCCAACTCAGTATCCTGTACCTGCCTTCTCTCCATACCCTCTGATCCCATAAGCCACAAGGGCCACATCTAACTCCCTCTTGAATATAGCCAATGAACTGGCCTCAACTACCCTCTGTGGCAGAGAGTTCCAGAGACTCACCACTCTCTGAATGAAAAAAGTCTTTCTCATCGCAGTCTTAAAGGATTTCCCCCTTATCCTTAAGCTGTGACCCGTTGTCCTGGACTTCCCCAACATCGGGAACAATCTTCCTGCATCTAGCCTGTCCAACCCCTTAAGAATTTTGTAAGTAACCTGCCCACACCGGCCAACATGTCCCATCTACACTAGTCCCACTTGCCTGCGCTTGGCACATATCCCTCCAAACCTGTCCTATCCATGTACCTGCTAACTGAATATTGGGTTAGTCCCAGCCTCAACTACCTTCCATACACCCACCAAGTCTTTGCTGAGAAGGACATAAAGTGCTGGAAAAACTCAGTTGGTCGGACAGCATCTTTGGTGAACATGGATAGGTAAGCGTTTTGGGTCAGGGCCCTTCTACAGATTCTACAGAAGCTGCCTAATCTGCTGTGTTACTCCAGCTCACTGCATCCTTTTGTGTAAACCAGCATCTGCAGTACATTATTTCTACTAAGTATTTGCTGTAGAATATGCTGAATAAACAAAGTGATCAGTGGAGTCTGATAGTGAAAGCACACTCTCTCTCTCCTCCCCCTTCTTGTCTCTACACTGCCCTCCCTCATCCTCTCCCTGCCCTCTCTGCCTCTCATCCCTGTCCCATTTCTCCTGTGCAGAGAGCAGCTGCTGTCACCTCTGCCTGCATTCCAGCATCGTGATGCAGGGGCTTGGGTGCAGAGTGCAGCTCTGCCGGTCGACGACCTCTCACCCAGAAACTTGCACAGTCACCGACTTGAACCAGGCAGAGGCACGGCTACAAGCTGATCCATTAACCCCGCCACAACCCACACCCTCTGCAACACAAACACAGGCTTTTATTGCCTTGTTACGTTCCTGGGCCTGCAAAGCTGCTGCAAGTGAGAAGTTCGCTGTTCCCAGTGCGTGTGACAATCAAAGCTTCTCGACTCTTGGCACAGAGCAACTGTGCATGAAGCTAATTTTAAGAAGCAGTATTATTCCTTTGTCCAGAAACAGCTCCTAAAATACCTTGTGTAGGAAGGAACTGGTTTAAACCGAAGATAAACATGAAATGTAGGAGTAACTCAGCGGGATAGGCAGCATCTCTGGAGAGAAGGAATGGGTGACAATTCGGGTTGGTTGGGAATAAGAGAAACGATGAGGGAATTGAATGCAACATCTCCAAGTTTGCGGATGACACGAAGCCGGGGGCAGAGTTAGCTGTAAGGAGGATGCTAGGAGGCTGCAAGGTGACTTGGATAGGTTGGGTGAGTGGGCAAATGCATGGCGGATGCAGTATAATGTGGATAAATGTGAGGTTATCCACTTTGGCGGCAAAAACAGGAGGGTAGACTATTATCTGAATGGTGGCCGATTAGGAAAAGGGGAGATGCAGCGAGACCTGGGTGTCATGGTACACCAGTCATTGAAAGTAGGCATGCAGGTGCAGCAGGCAGTGAAGAAAGCGAATGGTATGTTGGCATTCATAGCAAAAGGATTTGAGTACAAGAGCAGGGAGGTTCTACTGCAGTTGTACAGGGTCTTGGTGAGGCCACACCTGGAGTATTGTGTACAGTTTTGGTCTCCTAATCTGTGGAAAGATTTGAGTATAGGAGCAGGGAGGTTCTACTGCAGTTGTACAGGGTCTTGGAGAGGCCACACCTGGAGTATTGCGTACAGTTTTGGTCCCCTAATCTGAGGAAAGACATTCTTGCCATAGAGGGAGTACAGAGAAGGTTCACCAGACTGATTCCTGGGATGTCAGGACTTCCATATGAAGAAAGACTGGATAGACTCGGCTTGTACTCGCTGGAATTTAGGAGATTGAGGGGGGATCTTATAGAGACTTACAAAATTCTTAAGGGGTGGACAGGCTAGATGCAGGACGATTGTTCCTGATGTTGGGGCACTCCAGAACAAGGGGTCACAGTTTAAGGATAAGGGGGAAGTCTTTTAGGACCGAGATGAGAAGATAATTTTTCACACAGAGAGTGGTGAGTCTGTGGAATTCTCTGCCACGGAAGGTAGTTGAGGCCAGTTATATTTAAGAGGGAGTTAGATGTGGCCCTTGTGGCTAAAGGGATCAGGGGGTATGGAGAGAAGGCAGGTACAGGATACCGAGTTGGATGATCAGCCATGATCATATTGAATGGCGGTGCAGGCTCAAAGGGCCGAATGGCCTACTCCTGTACCTATTGTCTATGATTCTACGAGAGATATAGGCGATGATGTAGAGAGGTAAAGAACAATGAATGAAAGATATGCAAAAAAGTAAGGACCCAAAATGTCGCCCATTCCTTCTCTCCAGAGATGCTGCTTGCACCGCCGAGTTACTCCAGCATTTTGTGCCTAAAATACCTGGCATTTAATAAATAATCCACAAAGGAAAATCATTGCAGAACCTCAGACCGTGGGTGTCATTACCCACACGTCATCTTCTCTCCCTCTGCATTTGCTTCCCACTGTTCTTTCCTCTCTAACCTGCTCCAGACTTCTCTCTCTCTCTCTCTCTCTACATTCTTCATCTTCCCTATCACCGCTAGCACACACTGACCTTTAGTACTGTCTATTCTTTCTACGCTTCCTGCCTCCCTATCTATGCAACCCCCTCCACATCACTATAACCCATGCAGCTTTAGACTTTAGATTGTAGCCATACAACGTGGAAACAGGCCCTTTGGCCTGCCGAGTCCATGCTGACAAGTGATCCGCCCGTACACTAGCACTTTCCTGCACACAAAGGATAATTCAGATGATTGAACTTTATTGCCTTTCATCACAGTGACGAATGTTGATTCCACTGTGGTGGATGTTTATGGTCAACTTTATTTTATGTGCTGTGTGTATTTTTGCTTTTTTACTTAGTATGACTGTATGGTAACTCAAATTTCACTGTACATGTGACAAGTAAATTGAATCTTGAATTTACAAAGCTAACTATTCTGGACTCATGATCCCCTCTCTAAACCTCTCCTAATCCTTTAAAATGCCCTTTGACTGAATCATTGATCACCTCCCCTAATAATATGTCTCAGTGTCAACTGTCCTACGATAATAGCGATGTCACTGTATGCATGGGTGTTATATAAATGGAAGACTTTGTTCAATGGGTGGGCTTGGTCCCATTTGTACAGAGGCCTGGTGAGACCACACCTGGAATATTGTGTGCAGTTTTGATCTCCAAATTTGAGGAAGGCCATTCTTGCTATTGAGGGAGTGCAGCGTAGGTTCACAAGGTTAATTCCCGGGATGGCGGGTGTCATATGTTGATAGAATGGAGCGGCTGGGCTTGTACACTCTGAAATTTAGAAGGATGAGAGGGAATCTCATTGAAACATATAAGATTATTAAGGGTTTGGACACGCTATACGCAGGAAACATGTTTCCGATGTTGGGCGAGTCCAGAACCAGGGGCCACAGTTTAAGAATAAGGGGTAAGCCATTTAGAACAGAGATGAGGAAACATTTTTCACACAGAGGGTTGTGAATCTGTGGAATTCTCTGCCTCAGAAGGCAGTGGAGGCCAATTCTCTGGATGCTTTCAAGAGAGTTGGATAGAGCTCTTAAAGATAGCAGAGCCAAGGGATCTGGGGTGAAGGCAGGAACAGGGTACTGAGTGTGGATGATCAGCCATAATCACAGTGAATGGCAGTGCTGGCTCAAAGAGCCGAATGGCCTACTCCTGCACCTATTGTATATTACGTTATACGGGGCCTGACTTGGACCATACGACATAGGAACAGAATTAGGCCAGTCGGCCCATTCAATCCTCAGAGGGTGGCGAGTCCTCTCTTCCTCGAAGGATTGTCAAAGCAGAGGTACGTCTATTTTTAAAGGAGAGTAGGACAGATCGTCGACAGGCAAGGGGGTGAACGTCTCTCAGGGCAAGAAGGTTGAGTTGAGATAAGCTCATAAGTTCTAGGAGCAGAATTAGGCCATTCGGCCCATCGAGTCCACTCCGTCATTCAATCATGGCTGATCTATCTTTCCCTCTCAACCCCATTCTCCTGCCTTCTCCCCACAACCTGACACCCGACCAAATCAAGATTCCACCATCTCTGCCTTAAAAATATCCATTGACACGGCCTCCACAGCCTTCTGTGGCACTGACTTCTACACGAGATTACAACTCTTTTTTACTGCTGTATAATGTTGTGATTTTGTTTCTGCCCACAGTCTGGGACATAAAGGGAGAGGGTCTCCCCACAATGTCGAGAGTGATTCATGTACCTGGGTGGCCGGAGAGGAATAGAGACGCCCATCGTCAACCACGAGGCAGCCGGCTGGAGAGTACCAGGATCTGAAAGGGATAGTTTAGTTTAGAGATACAGTGCGGAAACAGGCCCTTTGGCCCACCGAGTCTGCGCTGACCAGCGATCACCCGTACCCTAATTCTATTCCACACTTATGGACAATTTACAAAAGGCAATTAAATAACCTACAAACCTGTACGTCTTTGGGACATGGGGGAAACCAGAGCACCTGGAGAAAACCCACACAGCCACAGGGAGAACGTACAGGCAGTACCTGTAGTCAGGATCAAACTCGGGTCTCTGGTGCTGTTATGTCCCTGTCCCACTTGGGAAACCTGAACGGAAACCTCTGGAGACTTTGCGCCCCACCCAAGGTTTCCGTGCGGTTCCCGGAGGTTTTTGTCAGTCTCCCTAATGGTCGAAAGTGGGTTTGTTTTAAAAATCGGTAATTTTTTAGTCGAAGCCGGTTGCGATGCTAGTTGAAGGTGGTTGTCGGAGGACAAAAACCTCCGGGAACCGCACGGAAACCTTGGGTGGGGCGCAAAGTCTCCAGAGTTTTCCGTTCAGGTTTCCTAAGTGGGACAGGGGCATAAGGCAGCATCTCCACCGCTGCACCACCCGAGATATTCATTGCACCTGTAACCTCAGTGTGGACTTATCCCGTGTTCCTTGTGCCGTGTCAGAGCAAGACTATAATCCCACTTACATATTCGCCGAAACCCACCCTCTCACACATGCCTCTTACCCATTTCCCTCTTCACCGGATTTCTTACCACCCACTGCAACCCCTCAAAGCCGCACTCCACAAGGTACAATGTGGAGGGATTCGAACCCGGGTCTCTGGCACCGACCGTGAAGCAGCCGCACTACCGCTGCACCACCGTGCAACTGTAGATAGAGGCTGCATGTTGAAAATGCACACAATCCGGAGATCCAGGGGTCACCCATGCTTGCAAGTCATCTAAGCAACGCATTTAGAAACAGAGGTGTAATTACATAGTCTATCTTCCTCTCTCTCTCTCTCTCTCTCTCTCCTGTTTTAGCATAAGGCTGTTATCATGCTTCACTGAGAAAAAAAACACAGCAGAGCACGAACAAACTTCCCACACAGCCCACAAATAACTAATTGGTGATATTACCATCCGAGTGATTGCTGCATAAGTGTGATATCCCCGTGTTCTGTACTCGTGGAGGCTTGAACCACAATGGGGGGGGGGGGGAGAGGAAACTGGGCCCATGGGGAGAAACCGGAATAGGAGGGGCAGGGAGAAAAAACGGGGCAGGAGGGGGAACCTGGGCATGAGGGGCTGGGGGAACCTGGGCAGGAGGGGCTGGGGGAAACGGGGCAGAAGGGGCTAGAGGAAACGGGGCAGGAGGGGCTGGGGGAACTGAGGCAGATCCTATTACAGCTACGACAGGCAGCAGGTGGGTTGACACACAGTACGCGACCCTGAAATTTGAGTTGACTGGTAATTTGTTCATGAGGGCTGCATGGCCTTCCCCTATGGATGGAACAAAAAAGGAGAACGCCGTTAGATCATTCAAGCTTGCTCCACCTATCCATCAGACCAGGGACGATTCTTGTCGCGAAAGGCTTCCCTGCCGAAGGGTTTCGGCCCGAAACGTTGCCTATTTCCTTCGCTCCATAAGTGCTGCTGCACCCGCTGAGTTTCTCCAGCACTTTCAATTTCTACCTTTGATTTTACAGCATCCTTCTTAAACCCAAATCCTCATCTCCCAGCTCCATATCCCCATTTTGCTCAGGGGATCCCTCGATTCCATGAGTGTCCCCACAATCCCCCTTTGGAGGAGAGAATTCTGAAACCTCACGCTGAGGCAGTGTTCAGAGCTCAATAGACCCTGACCCTGCACAGAGTGAGCACGAAAGTAACAAGACTGTAGTTGCTGGACACTGAAATGGAAACAAAATGGAGAGGGGGACAAACTCAGCTGGTCAGACAGTTAATGTAGGAGAGACCAAGTCTTTGACCTGAAACATGAACTAAGTTTAAGAAGCAGTACCATTCCTTTGTCCACGAGCAGCTCCTAAAATACCTTGCTCCTTAGATGCTGCTGCACCCGCTGAGTTTCTCCAGCCTTTTGTGTAACCCTTGTGTAGGAAGGAACTGGTTTAAACCAAAGATAGACACAAAATGCAGGAGTTACTCAGCAGGACAGGCAGCATCTCTGGAGAGAAGGAATGGGTGACGTTCCTTCTCTCCAGAGATGCTGCCTGTCCCGCTGACTTACTCCAGCATTTTGTGCCTAAGATACCCTGCATTTAATAAATAATCCACAAAGGAAAATCTTCCTTCCACAGACACTGCCATACCTGCTGAGTGTTTAGGGCTTTTTTGAAATATTTCATGATCACACAAATAAAGCAGTGGACAAACAGCCCAGAAATTAATTAGTTCAATGGAACTTTATTGGACTTTAGAGATGCACAGTTGAAACAGGCCGTTCGGCCCACTGTGTCAGTGCTAACTGCCGATCAATCATACACCAACACTATCCTACGCACTAGGGCAAATTTTACCGAAGCCAACTAACCTACAAACACAAAGTGCTGGAGTAACGCAGCGGGTCAGGCAGCATCTCTGGAGAAAAAGGATGGGCGATGTTTCGAGTCGGGACTCTTTTTCAGACCGCAGTCAGATGATGCCTGACCCACTGATTTACTCCAGCACTTTGAGTCCATCTTTGGTATAAACCAGCATCTGCAGTTCTTTTCTACACAGCCCACAAACCCCTATGTCTTCGGAGTGTGGTAGTGTCATGTGTACTGAGGTACAGTGAAATTCATTTTGTATACAGTTCAGTACAAGTATCACCACATACAAAAATGAATTTCACTGTACCTCGGTACATGCGACAATAAAGGACAGTTGAACCAGGAGTCCAGAACCAGGGGCCACACAGTTTTAAGGATATCTAGAACGGAGCTATTTAGAACGGAGACGAGGAAACACTTTTTCCTCACAGAGAGTGGTGAGTCTGTGGAATTCTCTGCCTCAGAGGGCAGTGGAGGACGGTTCTCTGGATACTTTCAAGAGAGAGCTAGATAGGGTTCTTAAAGATAGCGGGGTCAGGGATGCTGGCTCGAAGGGCCGAATGGTCTACTCCTGCACCTATTGTCTATTCAACCAATTAATTTCTGGCCTGTTTGTCCACTGTACTGTCTGCAAGACTTCAGGCGGGGTTGGACTTCTACCTGTTAGAAAACAGAGTCATTTTTATTGAACTGATTATAGGTTACAAGGGCTAAGGTCACATAGTCACACCTAAGGGATGATGACTCAAGGCAAGGCAAGTTTATTTATATAGCACCATTCGTACAAGCTGCAATTCATAGTGCTTTACAAAAGAAACAAGAGAATAACATAGTTTAAAAACATTGCAGAACCACAATACAACACAGGACAACAAAATAGCCAATATCAAAAATTACATGACAAGCAATAAGACAATTGCATGTATAGTAAAACAAAGTCACTAAAATATTAAAATGATTTTAAAAGCACATAAAAGGGTTAAGATTAGAAGGTTAAGATTACCTACATGTTGGGTTATGGAAAAGCTACAGTAAACAACAGTGTTTTTAGGCCTGATTTAAATGAGGTTACAGTCTGTGCACACCTCAGGTGTTCAGGGAGCTTGTTCCACAGGTGTGGAGCATAGAAACTGAACGCTGCTTCAGCCTTTCTAGTTCTGACCCTGGGAACACAGAGTAAACCTGTCCCTGAAGACCTGAGTCTAGGTGCCTCATATACAACAAGTAGGTCAGAGATGGACCCAAACCATTCGGTGCCTTGAAAGCCAGTAACAGAATTTTAAAATCTATCCCTTTACACACAGGGAGCCAGTGCAAAGATTTAAGGACAGGTGTAATGTGGTCCATTTTCTTGGTGTTGGTCAAGACTCTGGCAGCTGCATTCTGGATAAGCTGCAGTTGTTTAATTGATTTTTTACTGAGACCTGTAAAGATACCATTACAATAATCTAACCTACTGAAGATATATGCATGAACAAGTTTTTCAGTGTCTTCTTTGGATACTGAGTTGGATGATCAGCCATGATCATATTGAATGGCGGTGCAGGCTCGAAGGGCCGAATGGCCTACTCCTGCACCTAATTTCTATGTTTCTATGCCTATGACAGAAATCCCTTGATTCTTGCAATGTTTTTTAGATGGTAGTAAGCAGATTTGGTAATGGTCTTTATATATGGCTGTTAAAATTCAAATTCAAGTCCATAACTACACCAAGGTTTCTGGCTTTGTCTGTGGTTTTCAGTGCAATTGAGTCAAGTTGAGCACTTATCTCTAGCCTTGTATTTTTGGGACCAAGGACAATAATTTCTGTCTTATTTGCATTGAGCTGGAGGAAGTTCTGGTTCATCCACTCATTGATTTGTTTGACACACTGACTCAGTGAGTGTAGGGGACTATGGCCATGTGGTGACACTGCGATATAAACTGCGACAATGAGGCTACTCTGCCCATCAACCTGGTGCCAGCTCTTTGAAACTTGTGCATACGCCCTTGCTGGTGGACACAAATTATAGTAGGCACAACATTGGTGGAGACATGGCCTTCACTGTCCAAAAATGGGCTACAGTGCTAGTGAATAAGACGTTGGTGAGACCACATCTAGAATATTGTGTGCAGTTCTGGGCACCACGTGATAGGAAAGATATTGTCAAGCTTGGAAGGGTTCAGAAAAGATTTACGAGGATGTTGCCGGGACTAGAGGGCCTGAGGTACAGGGAGAGGTTGAGTAGGCTGGGTCTCCATTCCTTGGAGCGCAGGAGGATGAGGGGTGATCTTATAGAGGTGTACAACATTTCACGAGAGGAATAGATGCACAGAGTCTCTTGCCCAGTGTAGGGGAATCGAGGACCAGAGGACATAGGTTCAAGGTGAATGGGAAAAGATTTGAGATGAATCCGAGGGGTAACTTTTTCACACAAAGGGTGATGATGGGTGTATGGAACGAGTTGCCAGGGGAGGTAGTTGAGGCTGGGACTATCCCAACGTTTAAGAAACAGTTAGACAGATACATGGATGGGACAGGTTTGGAGGGATATGGACCAAGCGCAGGCAGGTGGGACATGTTGGCCGGTGTGGGCAAGTTGGGCCGTAGGGGCTTTTTCCACACTGTATCACTCACTCTATGATGACTCTATGAATACGGTGAGAGGGGGAAAGTTTAATGGAGATGTGTATAGCACTTTTTTTTTACATACAAAGCGTGGTGGTGGGGGCGTTGAACATATCGCCAAGGTTGATGTTGGATACAGACATCCTAGTGGCATTAAGAGGCTTTTAGATTGGAACATAGAACTGCAGGGTATGGAGGGATATGGGTCACGTACAGGGAGATGAGATCAGTTTAACTTGGCATCATGTTCTGCACAACCATTGTGGGCCAAAAGGCCTGTTTCTGCACTGGACTGACTGTTCTCTGGTGTGGATCAATATCTTAAATTTTAGCCAAAAAGAATTTCTGATTAGTAAACAAAAAACTGAGGATCAGATAGGTTTTCTGAGCTGATTTGTGTTTGCCAGGAGAGTGTTTGATTACAAGTCCAGTTAAAGTCCTTCTCTATAACTTCACGCCAACCCATAACCGACTGTGGCAATGAGTTCCACGGATTAACTACCCTCTGACTAAAGAATTAACTCCTTTCTAAAAGAGTGTCCTTTAATTCTAAGGTACCTCTGGTACTAGACTCTCCCACCACCAGTGGAAACATCCTCTCCACATCCAGTCTATCTATGCCTTTATTCTGTAAGTTTCAATAAGATCCACCCCCCAATCTTTTAAACTCCAGCAAGTAGAGGAGGCCCAGTGTTGCCAAATGTACAGCATGGGCAAGTAGGGCCGAAGGGTGAGTTTCCACACTGTAGGGAAGATTCTCGATGACTCTAAAACACTCTTGCCACTTGTTAGCCCCCTTTGGGGTCAAAACATAGAAAATAGGTGCAGGAGGAGGCCAGCACCGCCATTCATTGTGATCATGGCTGTTCATCCCCCATCAATAACCCGTGCCTGCCTTCTCCCCATATCCCTTGACTCCACCAGCCCCTAGAGCTCTATCTAACTCTCTCTTAAATCCATCCAGTGACTTGGCCTCCACTGCCCTCTGTGGCAGGGAATTCCACAAATTCACAACTCTCTGGGGTGAAAAAGTTTTTTTCTCACCCCAGTCTTAAATGGCCTCCCCTTTATTCTAAGACTGTGTGACCCCTGGTTCTGGACTCGCCCAACATTGGGAACATGTTTCCTGCATCTAGCCTGTCCAGTCCTTTTATAATTTTATATGTTTCTAGAAGATCCCCCCTATTTCCCTTTTCACCGGACTCTTTCACCCCCTCCCCCCTGCTCTGCTTTCAAACAGTGACAGGGAACTCGGCCCCTCGCCTCAGGACTAGCCCCCTCCCATCGCCTCTCGTGCGAGGCTGAGGTCACTCGCCGGTCAACGGCCACTGATTTAAACGGCCGCTCTTCCTCCCCTCTGGTTGACAGCCCTCCCGCCTCTCCCTCTCCCCCGGTGGGTGTCCGTTACCGTGGCCGCAGGGCCCAGGCCGCGCTCCGGCCGCTCCACACCGCCGCCCTCACACTCCGCATCCTCCTCCCGCCGCCGACTCCTTCTGCCCCCGCTGCCCGAACCCACCCACGTCACCGCGTCTTGACGCAAAACCCCGCCCCCACCGACGTGTGCGTGCTGAGGGCTGCCGGGAAGTGTAGTTCGTAGGCTGCCCAGACCCAATTACGTCACCGCGCACGGCGCGTCTGGACGTAAAAACGCTCCCCCCCCCCCGACGTCACCGCGCACGTTAAAAAAAGCCCACCCGAGGACGTGCGCGTGTGTGCGTGCTGAGGGCTGCTGGGAAGTGTAGTTCGTCCGTCGGGAAAAGGCGGGAGAGGGCGCGAGGCGGGAGAGGGCGCGAGGCGGGAGAGGGCGCGAGGCGGGAGAGGGCGCGAGGCGGGAGAGGGCGCGAGGCGGGAGAGGGCGCGAGGCGGGAAAGGGCGCGAGGCGCGAGGCGGGAAAGGGCGCGAGGCGGGAGTGGGCGTCCGTTAGCGGGATATTGGGGAAGGTGGTTGTGGGAGTGAGGGAGAGGTTTGAGGGTGACAGGGAGAGGTGTAAAGGGGGGAAAGGGTATTTAGGTGTGAGAGGGAGGGGTGTGAGAGAGGGGGAGGAGAGGGAGGGTGAGCGAGGGAGAGGGAGAAGATTGTGAGGGTGGGAGGGTGTGAGAGGGAGGGAAGGAGAGGGGGATATTGGGGAAGATGGTTGAGGGTGGGTATCGGTGGGAGGGAGAGGTTGGGAGAGATTTGAGGGTGACGGAGAAGAGGTGTGAAAGGGGGAAAGGGTATTTGGGTGTGAGAGGGAGAGAGAGAGGGAGGAGTGATGGTGAGAGAGAGGGAGGAAGGAGTGTGAGAGGGAGGGAGAGGGGAGGGGGGGTATTGGGGAAGATGGTTATGGGTGGGAGGGAGTGAGTGAGGTTGGGAGAGGTTTGAGGGTGACGGAGAAGAGGTGTGAAAAGGGAAAGGGTATTTCGGTGTGAGAGGGAGGGAGGAGTGTGAGGGAAGGAGGGAGGGTTTGAGGGTGTGAAAGGGAGGAAGGGACAGAGTCAAGTCACTTTTATTTCTACAGCACATTTAAAAAACAATTCTCGTTGACCAAAGTGCTTTACATTGGTGAAGGTACTAACGTTATACAACAGTGGTTCATAGATTAAGTACATGCATTAATACATCCATATAGCCCTCCCTCAGAGGACGTCAAGAAAGGCTTGAGAGTAGAGATGAGATTTTCGTCTTGAATTAAAAGAGTCGGTGGAGGGGGCAGTTCTGATGGGAAGAGGGATGCTGTTCCACAGTCTAGGAGCTGCAATCGCAAAGGCGCAAAGGGTGTTTATTATAGGTCTTTATTCTTTGGAGCGCAGAAGGTTAAGGGGGGACTTGATTGAGGTCTTTAAAATGATGAAAGGGATAGACAGAGTTGACGTGGATAAGCTTTTCCCATTGAGGGTAGGGAAGATTCAAACAAGAGGGCATGACATGAGAATTAAGGGACAGAAGTTTAGGGGTAACATGAGGGGGAACTTCTTTACTCAGAGAGTGGTGGCTGTGTGGAATGATCTTCCAGCAGAAGTGGCGGAGGCAGGATCGATTTTAACATTTAAAAGTAAAGTGGATAGGTATATGGACGGGAAGGGAATGGAGGGGTATGGTCTGAGTGCAGGTAGATGGGACTAGGGGAAAATAAAAGGTCGGCACGGACTGGAAGGGCCGCGAAGGCCTGTTTCCGTGCTGTAATTGTTATATGGTTATATGGTGGGGATTGATGGTGGGAGAGGATGGGTGGGGTTTGAGGGAGTGAGTGGGAGGTGTGTGAGTGGGAAGGAAGGGGTGGAGAGTGGAAGAGGGAGGAGGGGGGTGAGGTAGGAAAGGAGAGAGGACGGGGAATGATAGGGAGGGAGGGGTGTGTGAGATTGGGAGGGGTTTGAGAGGAAGAGGGAGGGTGGGGTTTGAGAATATGAGGGGGGGGGGAGATTTGAGGGCGGGGGGGATTGATGGTGGAAGAGAGAGGGAGAGTGGGTTGGGTTCCGGGAAGGAGGGAGGGAGCAGTTTGAGGGTGAGAAAGGGGTTTCACAAGTTATAGTTATAGGAGTTGAATTAGGCCATTCGGCCCATCGAGTTTACTCCACAGGTTTGAGGGTGAGAGGGAGGGTGAGGTTTGGGGGTATGAGAGAGGGAGGGAGGGTGTGAGGGGTGGAGGGGGGTCTGAGGGTGGAGTTTGGGGGTGTGATAAGGAGGGGTTTGAGGGTCAGAGAGGGAGGGAGGAGGATGGGAGCTGATTGAATGTAGATGCAGATGGTGGTGAAGCTGTGGGGAGAGGGAGAGAGGACATGTGAGGGGGGAGAGTGGGCTTGACAAGGTGTGGAGTGAAGGAGGGATGGTGGTGTTTGAAGGTGTGAGTGGGTTAGGAGGGTGTAAAGGGGAGGAAAGATGGGAGAGGTGGGTGTGAGAAGATTGGATGTAGGGGCAGATGGCTGGAAGAACATGTGGTCGGGTAGGTGAGAGATGCTGGGGGAGACAAGTTAATTGGCTGCTGTACATTGCTCCCAGCGTGCAAATGAAACATAGGAACATAGGTGCAGGAGTAGGCCATTCAGCCCTTCTAGCGGTGCCAGCACCGCCATTAAATATGATCATGGCTGATCATCTAAAATCATTACCTCATTCCTGCTTTTTCCCCAAATTGTTTGATTCCGTTAGCTCAAAGAGCTAAATCTAACTCTCTCTTGAAAACATCTAGTGAATTGGCCTCCACTGCCTTCTGTGGCAGAGAATTCCACAGATTCACAACTCTCTGGGTGAAGACATTTTCCTAATCTCAGTTCTAAATGGCCTACCCCTATTCTTAAACTGTGATCCCTGGTTCTGGACTTCCCCCAACATCGGGAACATAAGTGGGAGGGAGGGTTCTGGGTGGGAATTGATAGGAATGAGTGGAGGATGTGTGTTGGGTCTTGGTTCTTGGTTTCTTGGTCCTCCAAAATATTCCAAATGGAATGTAAACTGGATGGTCAGCATAAACCCTGTGGGCAGAGTGTGGGGCACAATACTGTGGGAAGGGTGGCATTAAGGGACTGCTGCGTGTGCGCTGGGGCGGCACCCCGCCAGGAGGTGCCCCTGGAAAGGGTGCAGAGAAAATTTACGAGGATGTTGCTAGGACTTGAGGGCCTGAGCTGCAAGGAGAGGTTGAGCAAGCTAGGACTTTATTCCTTGGAAGGGAGCAGGATGAGGGTTGATTTTATAGAGGTGTACAAGATCATGAGAAGAATAGATCAGGCAAATGCACAGTATTTTACAGAGTAGGGGAACCAAGAATAAGAAGACATCGGTTTAAAATTTAGTGGGGGGGGGGGGGGAGGAGATTTATTAGGAACCTGGATAACATTTTTACACAAAGGATGGTGGATATATGGAACGAGCTGCCAGAGGAAGTTGAGGCAGGTGCTATCACAATGTCTAAGAGACGTTTGAACAGGTAGTGTGTAGGAAGGAACTGCAGATGCTGATTTAAACTGTAGACACAAAAAAGCTGGAGTAACTCAGCGAGGCAGGCAGCATCTCTGGAGGGAAGGAATGGGTGACGTTTTGGGTCGAGACCCTTCACAAGGTCCTATCATGGACAGGTACATGGATAGGAAAGGTTTAAAGGGTTGTAGGGTAATCCTGATGGGTGGGACTAGTGTAGATGGGGCGTGTTGGTCAGCGTGGGCAAGTTGGGCCGAATGGCCTGTTTCCACTTGGTATGACTCCATCACTGTTGTAGTCAGATCACTATTTGATGCTATATGATGTGACTCAAGAGAAAAGTACTACAGAGCCACTATTGACCCTTAAAGGCCTGTCCCATCAGCATGCGATTGCAATTGCATGCGTCTAGCGTGACCAAACGTGGTCGCTTGAGGCGTCAACGCCACGCGCTGCACCACGCGCTGGGCGTACGCCGTCAAGACGCTGCGTATGACATTGAGATGCTGCGTACGACGTAGAGACGCTGCGTACGCCCGTCGAGACGCTGTGTACGCCCTCAATGCGCCTGCGGGTTGATAGGCCGTTGGCGCGCGGGATTTTTGGACATAGCAAGATCTTTGGAGCCCCGCACAACTCCATACGCCTCCGCCGATCGAAGTGGGACCAGCCCCGCGAGGCCGTACACCTCAAGCGACCACGTTTGGTCGCGCTAGACGCATGCAATCGCATGCTGGTGGGACAGGCCCTTAAATCAGCACTGCATAGTTTTCCACTGCCACCTGCTGCTTGATTCTTTGCTCTTTTTGCACTTTATTGACCCTGAGAGTGATATCAGCTCATTGAAATGAAACAGCGGTACTCAATGCAAAACGCTGACATTCACTTACATTCTGGGAGCTGTAGTCCACGATAACACTAATCTACCCAAACATTTCAAATATTTATTTTAAGGAAAGCTTAAAATGGGGTTTGTTTGCACAGATCGGGAGATTGCACTGAAAATCTGCAGACTGGGCCAGCAGTGTATAAAAGACGCGGTTAAAATAAAATCCGCGCGTTTGTATAATCGGTATAACCTACAGGTTCCAGCGGGCAGCGCGGTTTGTCGCATGCACATTGAGCTGTGGCTAATGACAACTAATTCTAATCTCAGGTTGTTAATGGGATGAGTGTGGAGCAGAGAAAGCATTCTGAAACATGGCAGTGTCCAAACAAGGTAAGAGGACCTGCAAAATAGTACATGCAAACCTTTGAACAAACTTGTATTTATTTTAGTTACTGTGTTTTCTAACATCTTATGGTTTACCAACTTTACCAGCGCAAAGTGGAGGAACAGCATCTCATATTTTGCTTGGGCAGCTTACAGCCCAATGGTATGAATATTGATTTATCTCACTTCAGGTAGCCCCGGCATTCCCTCTCTCTCTATCCCTCCCCCATCCAAGTTGCACCAGCTTCTCATTTTCACTCTACAAAGAGCTAACAATGGCCAGTTTCCTTTATCATTGTTACTTTTTTACATAACTTTCATTCATTGTTCTTTATCTCTCCATATCATCATCTATATCTCTTGTTTCCCTTTTCCCTAACCAGTCTGAAGAAGGGTCTCGACCCGAAACAACATCCATCCCTTCTCTCCAGAGATGCTGCCTGTCCCGCTGTGTTACTCCAGCTTTTTGTGTCTGTTTTTCTCTTTAAATCTTCCGACTATATCTATGCTTGTGATATCTTGGTTGGTTGATGGTTTGTGATAATGGAATCTTTGGGTGCTTGTCATGCCAAGCTCACTACATTGTTTGTGCTCGCTAGATGCCCATAGAGCCCTACGGCAGATGCAGGGACACCAACCAAAGATGGATCTAGCCCAGGACGATCGCTTCAAGGCAAGATCAGAGAGGCTCCTCGCCATCTTTCACAGTGACCTCTTCCAGGCTCTGCTGGGTATGGAACTGTACCGGGTAACCTAGTGTTTGATGGAACTGTGTGGAGGGACATCAACTGCGTGACTACATTGTCTCATCAAACATTCCTAGGGTAGGAACTGCCCAGTGGCTCAGCTGGTAGAGCTGCTGCCTCACAGCATCACAGACCCAGGTTCAATTCTAACTTCGGATGCTGTTAATGTGGAGTTTGCATGTTCTCCCCGTGACCACCTGGGTTTCCTCCAGGTGTTCCGGTTTCCTCCCACATCCATAGACAAGTGGCTTTGTAGGTTAATTGGCCCCTGTAACTTGCCCCTAGTGCCTAGGTAGTGGATGCGAACATGCGGTAACATTAAACTAGTGTGAACAGGTGATCGATGGTTGACGTCGACACGCTGGGATGAAAGACCTGTTTCCATGCAGAATCTTAAAACTAAAGAGATAGACACAAAATGCTGGAGTAACTCAGCGGGACAGGCATCATCTCTGGATGGAAGGAATGGGTAACTTTTTGGGTCGCGACCCTTCTTCAAACTGATTCTTCATTTTGTGTCCATATTTGGTGTAAACCAGCATCTGTAGTTCCTTCCTAAACAAAAGAGACAGGGCAGGTTACATAATGGAATCTGGTGCACCTAGCTTTGTGTTGATATCTCGACAAATATATCCCTTTCTGAAAAATGAAACAAAAATATAAATGCTGGAAACCTGAAAAAAAACCAAGAAAATGCTGTAAAAGCTCCGGAGATCAGGTAGCATCTGTGGAAAAAAAGTTCCACCTCATAGGCCCATATTAGTAAGGCTTGTAAATACATAAAATCCTAAGGGACAAAGATAAAGCAGATGGTGCAAGAGTTTTTTCCCGAGTTTTGGGGAGTCCAAAACTAGGAGGCATGTGTTTAAGGCGAGAGGTTAGAGTTAGAGGGGTCTGCAAAGCAAGTTTTTCCACACAAAGGATTGTGGAAAAATGGAATGAGCTGCCAGAGGAAGTGGTAGAGGCAGATATACGACTGTTCAGTGAGCAGTTTTTAACAGGGTGTCCATGGGGTGAGGTATTGGGGATTGGAACCACTCTTGAGTCCACCCTTCCCCTATACCTCTTGTTTCCCTTTCCCCTGACTAGTTTGAAGAAGGGTCCCGACCCGATACGTCACCCATTCCTTCTCTCCAGAGATGCTGCCTGTCCCGCTGAGTTACTCCAGCATTTTGTGTATATCTTTGGTTTAAACCAGCATCTGCAGTTCCTTCATACACCTTCCCTATTTAAAATGGGAGCACCCTCAATTCTCAGGTTGCAATGTCCAGAGCCTAGATAACTTTTATTACCAGAATCAATATATTTGAACATAGCACCTTGACCACAGGCAACTAACCTCTGCGTCCCATTCAGCAAGCTAGCATTCTTACATATTTACCTTTAGCAGGTCGATTCAATAGTCGTGCTTTTAAAACAAATTTAGAAATAACTGGGCTGGATTAAAGGAAAGGGGCAGATTTGACGTCACTAAGTAGCTTACGAAGCGTTAAAGAGCTTGTTCCTTGGTGTTGGCAGTGCTGATTATAACTCAACATCTCCCCCCCGTCCACAATCTCTCCGTTAGGAACATTCGAGAGTTAATAGAACTTGCCTGTCTAATATATTTTAATCCTGTTTTCCCAAGTGGTTAAAATGTCTCTCCATCAGAACACTTCACAAAACAGACGGAAAGCTTGCATTTTTAAAGTATTGATTTGAAGATGCCCAAAAGCATTTTTCAGAAATTTGAAGGACTTTCTCTGTAAGTGTAGTCGGTGTGTAGGAAAAATAGGAAGCCAACTTGAATATAGCACGATTCTTTAAATGCGATAATGATCAGATCGTCCCTTTTTAGCAATGGTTTTAATGATTGAAAGATACAGCATGAAAACAGGCCCTTCGGCTCAACGAGTCCATATCAACCATCAACCACCCATTAGTTCCCATTAGTTTCATGTGTAGGAAAGATGCCAGTTTAAATCGAAGGTAGATACAAAATACTGGAGTAACTCAGCGGGACAGGCAGCATCCCTGGAGAGAATGAATCCTGCTGAGGGAAGGAGATGCTGTCTGTCAGGCTGAGTTACTCCAGCATTTTGTGTCTACCTCCCATTATTTTTATGTTATCCCACTTTCTCAACCACTCTCCACAGATGAGGGGAAACGTTTTTTGTAATGTGAGAGGAAACTGGAGTCCCTGGACGAAAACCCACAAGGTCACAGTGAGAACGTGCAAACTCAATACGGACAGCACCCGAGGTCAGGATGGAACCCCGGTCTCCGATGCTGTGAGGCATCAGTCCTACCAGCTGGTTGAGATTATGCATGGAGATACCCCTTATCACCCTCTCCTCGCTACCTGCCGAGGCTGCAGAAAGACTGATCATTATCAAACTAGAACATCTCCAACAGCTCAGTACTCCCTCACTACCACTCTTTTATTCATGTCACACATACGTGATGCTTTCCCAACTGGGTAATGGTTAAACAAAGAGTAAAGCATCCTTTGTCCATTCACAAATTGGGGGAAAAAGCAAGAAAGGACACAAAATTTGGAATAAATTACCAGATCAAGTAGCATCCCTGGAGAACATGGATAGGTGACATTTTGGGTAGGGACATTTCTCCAGGCTGATCGTGGAAGGGGAGAAGCTGGAAGAGAGGCAGGACAAAGTGTGCGGGTAATAGGTTGATATAGGTAAGGGGGGGTTTGATAGGCAAATAGTTGGACAAGCCTGGAGATGAAAAGACAGAAGGTGTGAAACAAAAAGATTCTGAAGCTAGAGGAAGGAATGTTGGCAATGGGAGGGAAGTAGGTATGGGTCCAGGTGGGCCATATAGGAGAGAGGAGAAGGGCAGGTGGGAGAAATGAAGATGGATTTGTGGAGGAAGAAAGGAAGAGGGTAAAGGTTACAAAAAGTGGAGAATGCTTTGCTCATACTAAAGATAGACACAAAAAGCTGGAGCAACTCAGCGTGTCAGGCAGCAGGTCTGAAGAAGCGTCTCCATCCAAAACGTCACCTATTTTCTCCAGAGATGCTGCCTGACCTGCTGAGTTGCTCCATCTTGTTGTGTCTATCTTTGGTTCAAATCAGCTTCTGCGGTTCCTTCCTACACTCAGTGTTCATACTGTTGGGTTGTAAGCTGGAGAAGCGGAATATGAGGCGCTGCTCCCCCTGCGTCTGCAGTACTTAGGAAAAAGCAATTAGGATTGGATGACTGGTGATTGAACACACCTGAGTCCAGGCAGTTGGAGTATCTGCAGTGCACGCTGCAGGAGACTGGAGCTGGGAAGAAATTTACTTGGTTTCATCTTCAACAGGTGGGGAGAAAAGGTTTATTTTGACATTTAAAGATTCACCTCACTTTACTATGTATTTTATAACAAAATGCACTGTGCTGGAGGAACTGGAGAAGGATCCAAGAATGACGTCTGTCCATTTCCTTTCACAGACATTGCATCACCTGCTGAGTTCCTCCAGCACTTTGTATTTCACTCAAATGTCCCGCATCTGCAGTTCCTTGTGTCTGTATTTATACGTTGCTAGTTAGACACAGAGAAGGAAGGAAGATGCTGTAACACTGCGAGAGTGAGTTTGCCAGACTGAGTCTGATGAAGGGTATTTGACCTGTCTGTCTATTCCCTCCCCAGATGTTGTCAGACCTGCTGAGTTCCTCCAGTAGATTACTTTTATTTTATTTTAACTCTAGTTTCCAGCATCTCCAGACTCTGTGGGGCGATTTATACTTTTGTTTTTAACCAGCTGGACACAAGCAAACCTATCTCCACTGCTGATCTCAGGCCAGCTGAAGTAGTGTTGATGCACATTACTTGAACTTTTCAAAGAACTAGGCAGTTTACATTTGGCCTGGGTGAACGTGCCTTAGCAGCTAAAGAGCCAACACAGGAATATAGTAAAAGACAGACCAATCATTCTCGGCCTTCCACTCGCTTTCCCACCACTTTCTGTTATTATTTCAGAGAGTGGCCTTAATCTTGGTTTGTTATAGAAACATAGAAAATAGGTGCAGGAGTAGGCCATTCGGCCCTTCGAGCCTGCACCGCCATTCAATATGATCATGGCTGATCATCCAACTCAGTATCCTGTACCTGCCTTCTCTCCATACCCCCTGATCCCTTTAGCCACAAGGACCACATCTAACTCCCTCTTAAATATAGCCAATGAACTGGCCTCAACTACCTTCTGAGGCAGAGAATTCCACAGATTCACCACTCTCTGTGTGAAAAATGTTTTTCTCATCTCGGTCCTAAAAGACTTCCCCCTTATCCTTAAACTGTCACCCCTTGTTCTGGACTTCCCCAACATCGGGAACAATCTTCCTGCATCTAGCCTGTCCAACCTCTTAAGAATGTTGTAAGTCTCTAAAAGATCCCCCCTCAATCTTTTAAATTCTAGCGAGTACAAGCCGAGTCTATCCAGTCTTTCTTCATAGGGAAGTCCTGCCATCCCAGGAATCAGTCTGGTGAACTTTCTCTGTACTCCCTCTATGGCCTGTGGTTGGGTACCTTGCATCTGTTGAAGCTCACATGACCATGCCACCAAGTGCTCATGAAAGCATCCTGTCGGGTTGCTTTATGGTTTGTTTTGGGAACAGATCTTCCCCAAGACTGCATAAAATTGCAGAGAGTTGTCGATATAGCCCAGTCCATCACACAGACCAAGCTCCTCACCATCAACTCCATCTACACTTCACACTGCCTTGGAAAAGCAGTTTATTTAATCAAATACCCTTTCACCCATTCCCTCTTCTTTTCTCTCCCGTCGGGCAGAAGATACGAAAGCTTGAAACCATGTACCACCAGTCTCGGGAAGGCTTCTCCTTAGCAGACTACTGATTGGTCCTCCCATAAATTACAGTGCAGGCCTGATTTTTCAACTGCCTTCATTTTTCTCTGTGACTGTTACAATACAATGCAGTAAAACTACATCCTGCACTCTGGTATTTTTATTTTTGCACTTCCTGTTGTACTTGTGAATGGCTTGATTGCGTTTCATGTTTGGTATTAATATTGAACATAGAGGAGTACCGGATGGGAACAGGCCTTTTGATCCACAGTATTTGTGCCGAACATGATGCCACGACCAGCCTGTATCTGCCTGCACATAATCCATATCCCTCCATTCCCTGCATACCCAGGTGACTCTCTGCATGCTAGTCCCAGAACGCATCTGCGATCATTCATTACAATTGCACTCTTAGGGGATCTGTTTGTGCTGCTCTCAAAATGGTTGAACAGTGCCTTTATTGCCACATTGGTGAATTGCAAACTCACAATGAAATTCTTTTTGTACAAACCGACCAGTAAGTTCATAAATTCTAGGAGCAGAATTAGACCATTCGGCCCATCAAGTCTACTCCGCTGTTCAATCATAGCTGATCTATCTTTCCCTCTAAACCCCTGCCTTCTCCTGCTTTCTCCCCTTAACCCCTGACATCCATACTCATCAATAGTAAACAGTAGAGTATTGCCTAACACCTAAGCACATCCCCGATTAGCAAATTGTACGGAGATAATCTACTGATCCTGCATGAGAGGCGTCATGTTTTGGCATCATTTAAAAAAAATATGCGTCTGCCCTAGTTGCTGCCCTGGCAGAATTTGGACCCAATCAACAAATGTGCCCTCATATTCAATTCAACATGAGCATATTTTTGAAAATTCATCATTTGTCCTCATTGTTTGACAGATATTCAACAGTCTTATGAAGTGTCCATGGAGAGCCATCTGGCCCATCATTGTCAGAAGAGGTTGCACCTCAAGGTAGGAAGCTCTTACTTTTGATCTGCTTGTTGGAGCTGTGGTGCCTGAACCTCTGACTGGATGTCAGGCAGGATATTGAAACACAATAAGCCAACAATTTCTCACCAGAGTACATGTCCAAATCTGGCCTTGCAGGGGAGATTTACAAAGATGTTACCAGGAATTTCATGCGTTTTTTTGTTCAAGCAACAGATAAACTGGCCATGCTGTTTCCACTGCTCTGTTCCTAACTTTCTGCCTACACCAGCTTTCTTTCAGGTTCGAGGCAGGTTCTCTGGATGCTTTCAAGAGAGGGCTCTAAAAAATAGCAGAGTCAGGAGATATGGGGAGAAGGCAGGAACAGGGTACTGATTGGGGATGATCAGCCATAATCACATTGAATGGCGGTGCTGGCTCAAAGGGCCGAATGGCCTACTCCTGCACCTATTGTCTATTGTCTATTGTCTATTGATCTTTCCATACTGGAGTTAAGCCTCTCCCTGATCTCGGGAAAATTATTTCACCTGAATTCTTTATCGGATTTATCCAGGACTGACTTATTTTGGTGATCTCTTGTTCTGATTTCTTCTTCGAATGTACATGTCTCTCGCGATGTTGGAAATTCCTAGCAAGTCAGACAGTATTTGTGGAGAAAGTGAGGAAGTTAACATTTCTGCTTTTAACACAACTGGAAAAAAAAGTATTTCAAATGCAGAGGTAGGGGAGATTGAGTGATAGAGTGGGTAATGTCACCAGGTGATGGGGCAGTAAAGGAGGAGGAATTAGAACCATCACATTGCGCAAGGAATTGGCTGTGGATGCTGGAAATTCTGAAATAAAAGTAGAAATTACAACGTGTGAAATGGTTGGATTCAGTGCTGAGCCTGGGAGGTCTCCTTATCATGTATCTGTACACTGTGAACGGCGCGATTGTAATCATGCATTGTCTTTCCGCTGACTGGTTAGCATGCAACAAAAGCTTTTTACTGTGCCTCGGTACACGTGACAATAAACTAAACTCAAACCCTTAGTCGAGATGGAACTCGGATCTCTGGTGCTGCGGGGCAGTGGCTCTACCGCTGAGCCGCAGCGCGATGTTATCTGTGACACACCATGCTTGCTATCTGAGCTTCCATCTCAAGGGCTGGTCACTCATGTTTGCTGTGGGCATTAATCACCAACCTGCCAAGGGAACCAACACTTAAAGCATTATGTTGCGCAGTGTGGCGCCTGCCCCAGGAATACTAAAGGCCGGCTCAGTGCAAGTGCGAGGGATGCTTATTATCATCTTTAAAGGGCTTTTTCATCCTCTAATCGGCACTGATGAGTCATCAGCTTCGCACTGTCACTTTATTATTGGATAATTACGCAGGGCAAGAGCATCACGACAATAACCGGTGATCTGGCTCAGAAACAGCTCAGAGTTCAAAGTGAGGGTGTCTTGCAACTCTGCAGCATCTCTGCTGACCATCGGAGAGCTCTACAGCCACTGAACCAACAGTGTTGCACTATAGAGAAAGTGGCAGCCAACGTAGTCCCGCAGGCAACAGTCGGCAACTGTAGACGCTGCCCCTGACAGCCAGGGTCTCGGACGAGAGTGTGACACTTCGACCTAACTTCAGTATTGGCCGGGAGTGAATGGTTGGGATAACCCTGGATGTGGACTGATAACCGCTGTGTAAGGTCTTTACCTCATTGAAACAAAGACTTCTATGGGGTCGGATAGGGGAGATAGTCATTGAGTCCTTGAGTTGATGAATCTGGAAACACGGGGGCACGGTCTCAGAAGGATCGACCATCTGGGATTGAGATACAGAGAAGCAGCATGGAAACAGTCCCTTCAGCCCACTGAGTCCATGCCGACCTTCAATCACTCGTCTACAATAGTTCTATGTTCTACCATCACCTACACATTAGGGCCAATTAACCTACAAATCTGCACGCCTTTAGGATGTGAGAGGAAACCGGAGCACCTGGAGGAAATCCATGCGGTTACAGGCAGAACATGCAAACACCACACAGACAATATCCGAGGTCAGGATCGAGCCCGGGTCTCTGCTGCTGTTAGGCAGCAGTTCCACTGTGCGGTCAAATGGCGAGGAATTTCATCACTCAGACAGCAGTGAATTTTGGAAATGTTCATGCATAGAGATAGCTCAAACCCTTCAAGGCTGGGTTTGATGAACCTTTGGACTCGAGGGAGATTTAATGCTGTGGAGGTTTGATGGGCCAATTTAAGTAAAACACAAAACATTCACATGCCTTTAATAGTGCGGGCAAGGAGCAAGTCAGAGGTAGACCTCGCTAACAAGAAGCACAGATTGGAAGATTGATGGCTTTTATTCAATGCCCATAATTAAATCTTTTATTAAGCCCTGGAGTTCGTTCTTTGATCTGAATGCAGTTCAAATGAAGATTGGAGAATAGTCTTTTAATTATTTTGTTGAGAAATTTGACAACCCTGCAATGAATTTGTTCCATCAGAGGGGCAATGCCAATGCAAGCTGTGAATCTCAGGGCAGACCTGTTTATCCCTGAAATAAACCTGCAACCTCATCTGAGATTTTGATGGGCGATTATTCCTTCTTAATGAGGATAGTGTCAGCTAATTCCACAGTAATCTTTTTTTTTCCGGTTACTTTTTTATTGCCACCAAGTCAGAGAGTAGACATTGAACCTTGTGTAGGAAGGAACTGCAGATGCTGGATAGACACAAAATACTGGAGTAACTCAGCGGGACCGGAAGTATCTCTGGAGAGGAGGAATGGGTGACGTTTTGGACCGAGACCCTTCTACAGCCTTCAGACGTTGAACCTTTGCCCTTTTGGTTCAGAGAGGTTTGGACGTTCCGAAGAAAGTTGTCGTCATGGAGATCTAAAACCATGGTGAAATGTCATGTATGAACCGCCCCCTTCCATATTGTGTCTTCATCCCCTCGGGCAGTCAGGAGAGCAGACTGTTTCCTGACATTGGGGATGAGGGGATTGGCTGCGGAGCAAAATAAACTGTTACATCCACATTACCTTTCCTCACCTTGGGGTGTTCCTAGGTACATTACAGAGCCTGCGAAAAGTATAATCGAATCAAGAGTCAAGTGTTTAATTACCATATGTACTAGCAATGGAATAATAAAATGTGGCGCTTAATAGGCCTGTAATAACACACAGATAAAATGTAATAGAAACATAGAAAATAGCTGCAGGTGTAGGCCATTCGGCCCTTCGAGCCTGCACCGCCATTCAATATGATCATGGCTGATCATCCAACTCAGTATCCCGTACCTGCCTTCTCTCCATACCCCCTGATCCCTTTAGCCACAAGGGCCACATCTAACTCCCTCATAAATATAGCCAATTAATAGGTCTCAGCTACCTTCTGTGGCAGAGAATTCCACAGATTCACCACTCTCTGTGTGAAAAATGATTTTCTCACCTCAGTCTTTGTGGGTGGTGTGGGTCTTTGATGGCATTGACTGCCTTTTGAGGAAGTGCCTCCTATCATTCCCCTGGTTGAACTGAAGATCCTCTTCTGCGGGCACGAAGGATCTCACATCCAGGATTAGAGTCATAGAGTCATACAGCACGGAAATAGACCCTTCAGCCCAACTTGTCCATGCTGACCAAGATGCCCTATCTATGTTAGTCCCATAAGCTTGACCAAAATCATCGTCTTTGATGTGTATGTGGTACAGAGGCCGATTAACCTCCAAATCTGCACGTCTTTGGAATGTGGGAGTAAACCCACGCGGTCACAGGGAGAACATGCAAACTCCGTACAGACAGCACCCGTAGTCAGGATCGAACTCGGGTCTCCAGCGCTGTAAGACAGCAGCCCTACGGCTGCGCCAAGGTGAGAGCGACCTCACGGACAACTTTTTCAGTCAGAAAGTCAAACCTATGAATAGTAAGATTAAATGAGAACTTACCAGTTTGAAGTTTGATCCTTATTTTATGAGGAGTTACGATGAAGGATTTCGTGAAGACCCCGCCAACGTGCATGCGCGACATTCTTCAAAGCAGCGGTGTGGAATCACAGATAACAACAATGACTGAAGATAGTAAGATTTAAGAGACTCTATATACCAGTTGACCTTATGATAGAGGGTTGGGAGCGGAGGGCACGAAATCCCTCATCGTAACGCCTCATAAAATAAGGATCAAACTTCAAACTGGTAAGTTCTCGTTTAATCTTACTATTTTACTTCGGAGTCACGTGAGTGACTTCGTGAAGATTTCAAAGCTCTGTGATTCCATGCCCTGGACCTCGTCCATGCTCACACACTGCCGTAATTACTGATGGAGGAAGTGTGTTAACGTATCTCAGCCTTGAACAAGCTGAAAAATAATAACGTATTTGTTAATACAAACAATAAACCCACGAACTCGTGGACAACCGTTTAGGGAACAGCACTTAAAACTGACTCCGCAAACGTTGCGGGAGCGGCCACAGGTTCGCTATAAAACCGCTGAAATGCAGTTTCTCTGGCCCAGCCCGCTGTTGTGAGGACATGATCCATGGGTACCTCCACGGTCCTCGTCGCTGATGTGGATGCAGCCCTGGTATAATGAGATTTAATAATGTTAATGTCTTACCTGCTGCACCGAATACCACCCTGAGCCACCTAGAGATAATTTGCACTATCACCCTGTGATGTGGGTTTCCATGGCTGATAAACAGACCCGTCTCCATACATCCTGATGGTGTGTGTGACATTGATATAATGTCGGAGATAGGTGGCTATACAGAGTCTTACATCAATGAGGTATTCTAGGAATTCCATTTTCAGTCCTGTAGTGCCAAGTCTGTGTTGTTTATGTAACTCATCTATAAAGAAGAGGGGTACACAAAAAGCTGGAGAAACTCAGTGGGTGCAGCAGCATCTAAGGAGCGAAGGAGATAGGCGACGTTTTGGGTCGTTACCCTTCTTCAGCCTGCGCCTTCATCTATAAACAACGTCACTTTATTGGGGGTCGAGACCATTCTATCCAGTTTTAGTTTCTGTAGAGTCTGGACCCATTGTGCTGTGATCAGTGCCATTAACATCACCACTTTGAAGGTGAGTTAGTCCAGTGGTAAATCCGTCATAGGCGACCAGCTCCTGAGTAGGGTCAACACCCCTATATCCCAGGTAATATTATATCGTGGTCGGGGAGGGTTGGAATTGAATACACCCCTTATAGTTTGGATTCCAGCTGGTGAGATCCCACTCCAACGTTGAGACAGTGCTCTCCTGGCACTGTTTATATCACTGTAACTGAGGGCCTCATCATAATGAAGGCCCACGAGGAATTCCAGCACATTGGAGATCGTAGCAGAGTTGTAGGTGATCTTGTCCGACTACAGAAGGCCTCTTATTTCCTTATGTGGGTGAGGCACTGTTTCCTTGTGGACTCTCTGCATGATGCTGTTATGATGTCCATGGTTATTGATGACAGCCCGAATTTCAGTAGTGGCCTCTTCAGAACCTGCAAGCCAACAGGTTCAGATGACCATGGCACGGATGATTTTCCCCTGTTATGGGATTGGTCACCAAATTCGGGCATTTGGTAACCTGTGCCCATGGTTCTTTATCATATTGAGGACCACCGGGTACCATGGTTGTGTAGGCCAGTCGAGTATTATCAGCATACCTGTTGCAGAATCTAGTTGATTTTTCTGCAATACCCGACTAATGAGACAGAATGGGGGAAAAGCATAAAAAACCCATTCCCCTAACGTAGCGTGAACACGTCCATCGCCACTGCCCCAGGACCTGGTTCCCAAAAAACATATGTCGGTATCTGATGGTTCAACCTGGATGCAAAAGGTCGATATCTGATGTTCCATATTTGGCTATAATTTTAGCAAATATTTGGGGGTTCAACATCCACTCGATGTCGTTATTAAATACTCGTGACCTGGTGTCCGCCACTGTATAGAGTTTACCCAGAAGGTACGTAGCTGATATCCAAATATTTCTTTCAATACACCAGAGCCAAATTGAATTTGCCAATTCATCACAAGATATTGACTTGATACCACCCATATGGTTTAAATACGCCACCTCAGTGGTATTATTTATTTGAAGACGGACATGCGTATGATGCAGATTAGTGCAGGAAGCCCACAGCCCATGACATGCTCCCAGCATTTCCAAATGGTTACCTTGTGATTGAAGAAGAGTAGACTTGTGCAAATCCCCTCTGCCGCCACGACTTGAAGTGGTGTCGGTAGCTCCCCAGCCCTGGGTGCTTGCGTTAGTTTGTAACCTTTTAATGCTGAGATTTTTGCTCTTTCCAAGTTTTGATAGTGACAACGGCCCAAATTGTGCAGCTGGAATATAGCTACAAGCTTCCCAATCACCTTAGCAGCATGTCTAATAGTCGCTTTCCTGGCGCAAGCAAGGCTGTTCATGCCTCTATTATATCTGTTGCTTTGTTCCCTGGGATAGTGACAATCAGAACCCCATGAATCCCAGAATGTACGCAACCTCCCTCCTACTTGTGAGGTTATACATGCAGTACTCCCAAGAGAACCAGACCCCCTTACCTCCATGGTTACCGGTGGGGCTTGATGTTCTGGGCTTGTTTGTAGCCTCCATGAGCACCTGTTCCTGCAGCTGGTGTGTGGTTCTGCTGTGTGTCTCCTAGATCCTAGGGACACACTGTCTTGACCGCCGCTGCTATCTGCGGACGGCAAGTCGACTTCCCCAGGCTCTCCAGAACTACTGGGCTTCTGCCAACGGACCGCACCTCGTCGAGGTGATGTCTAGGGTACGTTGGCAGGTAGTCGCTGCCTGCCGCTCCTGTGGGGCTACACGACATCCGCGCGGACATGCCGCTAGTCCGCCGTCTTCCGGACTGTAGCGGTCCGCCTGTCTGGTATGACAGAAGCAGAGACGAGTCGGTGCCGCCCGCCGCAGCGGGGCTCCCCGACATCCGCGCGGGCTTACCGCCAGTCCCGGTTACACGGGACTGAGACGGCGCATAGTCGCTGGCAGCCGCCTCAGCGGGCCCACACGACTGAAATACACTGCCACCGGCCTGCACTCTGGCAGCCTGCCCTGGTGGTGAGTCAGTGCCTGCCGCTCCTGCGGGGCTACACGACTCCCACGTGGATTTGCCGCTAGTCCACGGCCTTCCGGACTGAAGCGATCGCCTGTCTGCTACGACAGCAGCGGTGATGAGTCGGTGCCAGCCGCCGCAGCGGGGCTCCCCGACATCCGCGTGGGCTTACCGCCAGTCCCGGTTATACGGGACTGAGACGGCGCATAGTCGCTGCCAGCCGCCACACGACCGAAATACACTGCCACCGGCCTGCACTCTGGCAGCTTGCCCCGGTGGTGAGCCGGTACCTCCCGCTTCTGCGGGGCTCCCCGACCTCCCAGCAAGTACATCATCGGTCCGCGATCTGGCAGACTTCTCCGGTGGCATGTCGATGCCGGCTGCTTCAGCGGGGCTTCTCGACCTCGGTGCGGCTTTCCCCCTCTGGAGACCTGTAACAGAGGGGAAACAGAATGTGCCGTTGAATGAGGCATGGGTTTACGCACCTGTTTTCCGCTAGCCCGGTGATGTTTGGGCAATAGCGGTAGGGAGTCAGGGTCTTACCTACCCTGCTCCCGCGTGGTGCTCCGACCAACGTGCAGCTCTCTGGCCTGCTGTGGTGAAGAGTAGGGCCCTGTCAACTGAACAGGGCTCCACAACTTCCGCGTTCTTTTCCCGGAGCGGGTGCTGCCGGTGTTGCGGGCAGCTCCGGGGATTGTGGCCGCTGACTCCCATCCAAAGTCCCGTGGCCCTTGGAGGCATGCTTTGATGCCTTCATTCTGGTCTCCCTGTTCATCTTTTCTGTAAGCAAAGTCTACTACAGAAGCTAAGCAACTCAAGGTTAGTATTACTTAGTATTTTTTGAAGCCGCCGGTGGAGGAGCGCACTCCCCCCCCCCCCCCCCCAGCTCCCCCAGCTCCCATGGTGACCAGATTGTGTCCTATGTTGTGAGTCGGGGCCCCGGCTCTGTCTTTGCTACCCGCGAATGGCAGTCTCCGAGCCCGGACTCTGCTGGTTCACAGGTTTACCCGACTTCCGGGTAGCTTTGCCGTCAGCCTGCGGGCTGCGGTGTTGAGTCGGGCTGCCGCTCTGCTGTCGCTAACTGCGAACGGCGAGTCTGTAAGCCTGAACCCTGCCGGGTCAACGGGCGGCTCAGCCTCCCGGTGAATTCACACCGTCAGTCTGCGGTGATCCCGCGAGCCGCGGTGTTGAGTTTGGCTGCCGCTCTGCCGTCGCTAACTGCGCACAGCGAGTATGTAAGCCCGGGCCCTGCCGGGTCAACGGGCTGCCCAACTCTCCGTAAATTTACGCCGTCAGTCCGCGGCCCTGCGGGCTGCGCTGTTGAGTCGGGCTGCCGCTCTGCCGTTCCTACAAACGGCGAGTCTGTGACCCAGGAACCTCCTGGGTCAACGGGCTTGCCCGACTCCGGCCTATTGCTGCCGCCGCTGACTGCCCGCATCGCGGTCCGCAGTCAGTCTCGAAGTGGCCCGTGGAGTACTCTGTCACGCAGAGTCCCTCTGATTCCTGTCGGGAAGAAAACACAACCGCAGGTTTGTTTCCTTACCTGTAGGTCCATTGCAGTAGAGGAGCGACCCTCCTCCGTGCCTGTCGCCTCGCATGCGATCGACGATATGTCGCGCCTGCGTGCTGGTGGGGTCTTCACGAAGTCACTCACGTGACTCCGAAGTAAAATGAATACGTTTATTGGCCAAGTATTCACGTACAAGGAATTTGCCTTGGTGCTCCGCCCACAAGTGACAACATAACATGCAGTGACAGTTAAGAATGACACATAAAACATTAAACAGCTGCCAGAGGAAGCTATAGAAGTGAATGCATTTACGATTTAAAAGACATTTGGACAGATATATAGATAGGAAGGGTTTAGAAGGCTATAGGCTAAATGCAGGCACATGGGGCTTGCACAATATACCAACTTGGTCAACATGGACAAGGTGGGCCGAAGGGCCTATTTCTGTGCTGCTCAGCACTAGGACACGGACCCACATGTTCTCACTTGGCTTCAGCCAGCAAACCAGGTCTGTATTATGTGCTGAAGATAAACTCAGTGGGACAGGCTGCACCTCTGGAGAGGAGGAATGGGTCACGCTTCGGGTCGAAGTTGAGAAAGTTGTGAGTTGAGAAACCTGGTCGATGCTGGAGTTCAGCAAGGAACTCTAGAGGGAGCTTTTCCCTGTACCCAACTTAATTTAATGTTTCATATAAGCTTAATAGAAAACCAACAACAAATGAAGTATTTGATTGGGCAGCAGCAGGTATGGCAGCTACACTCCATCTGACCGGTGCTTTCTTCTGTCTAACCTGACCTTTCCTTTACCTAGGAGCGTGTGATTGGAGAATGTAGAGGGAGCTTTTCTGTCCTTTTATTCAGCCTCAGAATAAAAGGATGCATCTTTAGAAAGGAGATGAGGAGGAATTTTGTTAGTGAAAGGGTGATAAATCTGTGGAATTCATCTGTGGAGGCCAAGTCATTGGATAATTTTAAAGCACGGAAAGACATATTCTTGATTATGGGGAGAAGGCAGGAGAACGGGGTTAGACAATAGACAATCGGTGCAGGAGTAGCCATTCGGCCCTTCGAGCCAGCACCGCCATTCAATATGATCATGGCTGATCACCCCCAATAAGTACCCCGTTCCTGCCTTCTCCCCATATCCCCTGACTCCGCTATCTTTAAGAGACCTATCTAGCTCTCTCTTGAAAGTATCCAGAGAACCTGCCTCCACTGCCCTCTGAGGCAGAGAATTCCACAGACTCACAACTCTCTGTGAGAAAAAGTGTTTCCTTGTCTCCGTTCTAAATGGCTTACCCCTTATTCTTAAACTGTGGCCCCTGGTTCTGGACTCCCCCAACATCGGGAACATGTTCCTTGCCTCTAGCGTGACCAAACCCTTAACAATCTTATATGTTTCAATAAGATCCCCTCTCATCCTTTTTAACTCTAGAGTGTACAAGCCCACCCGATCCATTCTCTCAGCATATGACAGTCCCTCCATCCCGGGAATTAACCTGGTGAACCTACGCTGCACTCCCTCAAAAGCAAGAATGTCCTTCCTCAAATTAGGGGACCAAAACTGCACACAATACTCCAGATGTGGTCTCACTAGGGCCATGGTCAACTGCAGAAGGACCTCTTTGCTCCTATACTCGATCCCTCTTGTTATAAAGGCCAACATGCCATTCGCTTTCGAAACTCACCGTGTATGTGGGTTCTGAGGGAAAGATAGATCAGCCATGAATTAATGTCGGAGTAGACCTGATGGGCCGAATGGCCTAATTCCTTATGGATTTTTCTGTGTCTAACCTAAAAGAGGTTTATTTACATCTTGACAATGTTTTCATAGAACGTAGAACAGTACAGCACAGGAACAGGTCCTTCGGCCCACAATATATGTGCTGTACTTGGTGCCAGATTAAACTAATCTTCTCTGCTTGTGAGTGAGCAACATCCCTCCACTCCTTGTATATCCAAAAGCCTCTTAAATGCCATTATTGTATTTGCCTCAACCATCACTTCTGGCAGTGTGTTCCAAATACCCACCACTCACTGTGAAAATGAACATTGTCCCACACATCACCTTTAAACTTTGCCCCTCTCACCTTAAAGCTATGCCCTTAAATCTTTGACATTTCCACCCAGGGGATAAAGATCCTGACTGACTCCCCGATCCATGCTCCTCATAATTTTATAAATTTCTATCAGGTTTCTACTAAGCCTCCAACGCTGCCGAGAAAAAAAAAATCAAGTTTGTTCAACCGCTCCTTAGGTCTAATACTCTCTAATCCAGACACATTCTGGTAAATCTCTTCTGCATTCTCTACAAATATTTTTATTTAAATATTTACAACATTTGCATAATTCTTGTTGATGGTCCTTGTCAAGGATACATCACAGTCCCTATAGCACCCTATATGGTCCTGGAAGTCCTACAAAGAGCCAGCAGACACTATGTGATCTCATTCCAGGGGCACCTAGCTACAGATCCATCCTCAGAAGAAGGTTGGGCAATCAGCTCAGGGGGAAACCCTCGATGCCCACTCTGGACCCGTGAGTAGCTACCTAGGCCAGGCCTAGGAACAGACTGATGAGGAGGACCTAACTTTCTTCCATGTCCCCTCCCCCCTCCAAATCCACATCGGGAGCCCAAAGATCAGGAGATAGGGGGTGGTGCAAACATAACTTGAACTTGAGTCTGCTCAAGTTAAACACTCAAGCAAGTGCTGCAATTTCTCATATTTCTATAAACATGGAACACAGACTCCTCCAAGCCAAAGAAAATGGGCTTTCCCAGGAACCTGAACCAAGTTAAGAAATATGTTGACACAAGGAACTGCAGATGTTGGAATCTTGAGAAAAACAAAGCACAAGTAGAAGTCAATGGGTCAGGCAGCATCTGTGGAGAGAATGGACAAATGTAGTTTCAAGTCGAGACCCTCCTTCAGACTGATGAGGTGCCCTGCACCAAGATGCTGAAAGTAAGCATGCTAGTACAACAGGAAAGATAATGGCATGTTGGCCTTCATTGCGAGAGGATTTGAGTTTAGGAGCAAGGAGGTCCTACTGCAGTTGTACAGAACCCTGGTGAGACCGCACCAGGAGTATTGTGTGCAATTTTGGTCTCCTAATTTGAGGAAGGACATTCTTGAGGGAGTGCAGTGTAGGTTTACCAGGTTAATTCATGGGATGGCGGGACTGACATATGATGAAAGAATGGGTTGACTGTGCTTGGCTTCACTGGAATTGAGATGGATGAGAGGGGATCTTATGGAAACATATAACATTCTTAAAGGATTGAACAAGCTATCATGCAGGAAAGCTGTTCCCCATGTTGGGGGAGTCCAGAACCAGGGGTCACACAGTTTAAGAATAAGGGGTCGGCCACTTAGGACTGAGATGAGGAAAAACTCTCACCCAGAGAGTTGTGAATCTGTGGAATTCTCTGCCACATAAGGCAGTGGAGGCCAATTCACTGGATGTTTTCAAGAGAGAGTTAGATTTAGCTCTTCGGGCTAACTGAATCAAGGGATATGGGGGAAAAAGCAGCAAGGGGGTACTCATTTTGGATGATCAGCCATGATCATATTGAATGGAGGTGCTGGCTCGAAGGGCCGAATGGCCTCCTCCTGCACGTATATTTCTATGTTTCTAGCCCCAATCTCCCAACCTGTCACATTGTAGACCTTAGACTTTTTCTGTGTAATTGTAACGATTTGCGCTGTAAATTTATATTCCAAAACTGCACACAATACTCCAGATGTGGTCTCACCAGGGCCCTGTACAACTGCAGTAGGCCCTCCTTGCTCTGGCTATGAAGGCCAACATGCCATTTGCTTTATTCACTGCCTGCTGTCAGTGCTTGCTTCCCCTACTTTGTACCCTGACTTATGAGAGGAGCGTTTGGGGAAGAAGCTGTACCTGAATCTGGTTGTAGATGCTTTCTAGCTTTTGTATTTGCTGCATAATGGAAGAGGGAATAACCAGGCTGAAGAAGGTCCTTGATTATGTTGGCTGCTTTCCCAGACTATATCACTAATGTTGACACTGGGAGCTGCTTATCATCCTGAACCCAGTGCCCTCAAGCTTGATACACGTGTTGCCAGTGTATGCGGAGCATCTGGGAGGCTGTTCTACATACATGCATAGAAACATAGAAAATAGGTGCAGGAGGAGGCCATTCGGCCCTTCGAGCCAGCACCACCATTCATTGTGATCATGGCTGATCATCCCCAATCAATAACCCGTGCCTGCCTTCTCCCTATAACCCTTGATTCCACTAGCCCCTTGAGCTCTATCTAACTCTCTCTTAAATCCATCCAGTGACTTGGCCTCCACTGCCCTCTGTGGCAGGGAATTCCACAAATTCACAACTCTCTGGGTGAAAATGTTTTTTCTCACCTCAGTCTTAAATGGCTTCCCCTTTATTCTAAGACTGTGGCTCGCCTGACATTGGGGATATTTTTCCTGCATCTAGCTTGTCCAGTCCTTTTATAATTTTATATGATTCGAAAAGATCCCCCCATACAAGGTGGAGAAATACCACCTGGGTTTGGACACATACTAGCGTCTGACTGCCCTCCTCAATCAGGAGACTCGGAACCATGACAGTGACCTGGAGCTTCCTCTTATCGCAGACACTACCCTGAGGATCTGTATTGAGATAGTGCAGAAAGAACTTTACTCTGCATCCAGCATTCCTTCTCTCCAGAGATGCTGCCTGTCCCGCTGAGTTACTCCAGCATTTTGTGTCTACCTTTGTTTTAAATCAGCATCTGCAGTTCCTTCCTACACAAGCATAAGCTTGTGTTTGGTGTGTAGATGAACTGTGTGGAGAATTAACGATTTGATTGTGACATTGTCTCCAAATTGTTTGAGGGATATTTATTAGACCAGGACATTGCAGAGATTTAAAAAATTCTGTTCTTTGAATATATTGTGAGGGATTTTTATTTGGATCTAGGGAGGGCTGAAAAGAGGATGAGATTAATATTTTGTTGAGTGGGGCCCTGTACCTCGCACCACCATTACTGTAGACAAGGGAGGGCTATGCCTCCAGCCTTCTCTGCCCTGAGCTCCAGAATCCCTTACACCTCCTGTCTCACTGCTCCAAGTCCAGTAACTTCACCCAGCTCAGGGTCAGCTTTCCTAACATCTGCTGGTGTAACAGTCACAAAATGCTGGAGCAATTCAGCGAGTCAGGCAGCATCTCTGGAGAAAATGGATAGGTGTTGCTTTGGGTCAGACTGACTGTGGGGGGGGGGGGGGGGGGGAGGGGGACTTGAAGTAAGGAATGACCAGGATCTCCTTGTGTAACTTAGCACCTGATAATTGCTCCTGCAGCTGCAAGTTTCCTACTTGTGTTAGGGCACGGCCAGTCCATGGGATGTTAATAAAGGAGCTTTGTTGACCGCTAGTGGCTTCGATTTTGTGCTTTCTGTGGCAACACTCAATCTCGATTCATTGGCTGCAGGCAAGAGCAGCAACCACCATGGTCTGAAGAAGGGTTTCAGCCCGAAACGTTGCCTATTTCCTTCCCTCCATAGATGCTTCCATATGAAGAAAGACTGGATAGACTCGGCTTGTATTCGCTGGAATTTAGAAGATTGAGGGGGGATCTTATAGAGACGTACAAAATTCTTAAAGGGTTAGACAGGCTAGATGCAGGACGATTGTTCCCGATGTTGGGGAAGTCCAGAACAAGGGGTCACAGTTTAAGGATAAGGGGGAAGTCTTTTAGGACCGAGATGAGAAAATCATTTTTCACACAGAGAGTGGTGAATCTGTGGAATTCTCTGCCACAAAAGGTAGTTGAGGCCAGTTCATTGGCTATATTTAAGAGGGAGTTAGATGTGGCCCTTGTGGCTAAAGGGATCAGGGGATGTGGAGAGAAGGCAGGTACAGGATACCGAGTTGGATGATCAGCCATGATCACATTGAATGGCGGTGCGGGCTCGAAGGGCCAAATGGCCTACTCCTGCACCTATTTTCTATGATTCTATGCTGCCGCACCCGCTGAGATTCCACAGCACTTTTGTCTACATTGTTGGTACCACCACGATGCCTGCTGAGTGTGAATGGCCAGAGGAGTGTTGTTTCAGCAGGGTGGGAAAACCAGCAGGGCCAGCCGTTGCCTAAGAGAATGGCCCCGTGTGGCGGGCTGCCACCACTGGGGGAAGAGCGAGCATTGAGTGGTGATGTGTGTGTGCACAGGATGGTGAGAAGCCACCAGAAACGCGGGGACGGGCGGAAGCGTCCTCCTGTGCCAATGTGTTTGGATGTTTCGTGCATTGAAATAAGCAAACCCCGTTAGAGGGAGGGAATGAGAAACCTTTCAGTGTTAGTGACCACCAGTCATCCCTGAGCTCGGAGAGTATGGGGGGGGGGGGGATGGGTCCAGAAACGTTTCAAATTGAGAAGCATTTCCCTCGCCATATCTATTCCCCTGTCTTTGCCTTGGTTGCTTTTCCTCTCCTCTGAGAGCAAGTGCCTCCTCGCTTTAACTGAACGAGTGGAGCTGTTGTCATGATAATTAGTTTGCAATCTGGCCTCTCTGGGCAGGGAGAGGGAGAAAGAGAGAGAGACACACGCCGTGGGTAATCTTCCTTTCTCCTACTCCTCCTTCCTCTTCCTTCCCCAAACCCCCAACTCTCTCTCTCTCTCTCTCTCTCTCTCTCTCTCTCTCTCTCCCTCTCTCTCTCTCTCTCTCTCTCTCCCCCTCTCTTCCTCTCTCCCTCTCTCCCTCGCTCTCTCCTCTCTCTCTCTCCCTCTCTCCCTCTCTCCCTCTCTCCCTCTCTCCCTCTCTCCCTCGCTCTCTCTCTCTCTCTCTCTCTCTCTCTCTCTCTCTCTCTCTCTCTCTCTCTCTCTCTTTATCTCTCTCTCTCTCTCTCTCTCTCTCTCTCTCTCTCTCTCTCTCTCTTTCCCTCCTCTCTCCCTCACCCTCTCCCCCCGCTTCTCTCTTTCATGTCGATGCAGGCACACTCACGCGCACACACACACACTCTCTGTCTCACACACACACACACACGCACACACACACACATGCACACACACACATACACATACACACACACTCCCTCACTCACTCACACAGACACACACACACACACTCCGCCCCCTCAACCTCCCTCTTTTTCCAATCATTAATGAACAAAATTCACCTTCAGCCTGCAGCGGTTTTCTTAGTTATAAGGCAAAAAAAAAATCTCCCTTAAATATTTTCATTAAAGGACACTGCCTCTCACTCCCACACTGACACATAGACACACACACACTCACACACATACACGCGCGCACAACACTGCTGATCACCCACTTCTTGCCTGCATGCCCCCGAATCCCACAGTCTCCGATGCACGAAATCCCCCTCTGGAAGACACGGCCACCTGTTTCGTGTTGAAGAATGGATTGCTTGTGTATAGTCACCACCAAGGTAAGCGATCTTTTATTCTCCTTTCTTTTACTGAAAATTCCACAAGTTGCTGAAATGTAGAAGGCTCTTTAATTGTCCTTGCTTCTTGCTAGGCGTTTGTATCCCTCTCTCTTGCATCCTCCCTCTCGCTCGCTTGCGCTCTCTCTCTCTCCCTCTCTCTCTCTCCCTCTCTCTCTCTCTCTCTCTCGCTCTCTCTCTCTCGGTGTCCCTCGCTTGCTCTGTGTGGATCTTTCCTCCAGCATGTGTGATTTGCGAAGGATACTGATCGGGGTCTGTGAGAAGCTGAGGATTGATTTTCCCCGTCTAACAACGCTCATTCTCATCTCCATTTCTCATCACGACCGTACAGGCTCCTCTCGAGGCCTCCGAACCTTGCTCCTTTGATTTTATTATATCTCCTTCCTTCCCCTCCCCATCCCCCTTCACCGCTAATCCACCCCATCCTCAACCCCACTGTGAAAGACATTCAGAAAATCCATAGCCCTCTGATTTCTGCCGGGAATAAAGGAAAAATTGGGAAGTGGTAGATCGTGTGGGTAAGGTGTGGAAATCAATACAGTGATTTTTGAATTGCAAATTTGAGAAGATAATGAATCACTTAGAAATGAATATGATGGAATAATTCTCACGGTTGGGCTTTTTCCGATGAAAGACAGTTCTGTGTGTCTGTATGTGTTCGTGTGTATTTGATGTGTGTCCGTATCAGAGTCAAGAACAACGTGAGTGAGGTGTGAGTGTGCAGTCAAAAATATCCTCATGAATCGTCTTTGAAAGAAATTTCCAATCTTGTCAGTGTAATTTTGACGCATACTGAGAATAAATTGTAGTTTGCTTAAATTTCCGACCCACCTTTCCTCCTACCCTCCCCAGAACCTGAGCCCTGTGTTCCACAACTGGAACCAGGTTGGTATCTGGGCAGTGCTTGCTTTTGTGGTAGTCAGGACAGGAGCTTTTGAACTGGACCCTGATCTCTCTGATCGTTTGCTCACTGGCTTGCACACACTCCCTCTTGCTTCTTCAACCCCTCAGTCTCTCCCTCTCCTCCCTCCACCACGCTGCCCCTGGCCTTTTGCTTCTTCCTGTATTGGAGTTTGTGTTTCCAGCCAGCCGAGGTCATGGTGCAGTTCATGACTGAGATGGACACAAAGTGCTGGAGTAACTCAACGGGTCAGTCGGCGCCTCTGGAGAGAAAAGAAGGGTGACGTTTCGGGTCGGGCTGAAGAAGGGTCTCAACCCAAAACGTCACCCATCATTTTCCTCCAGAGATGCTGCCTGACCCGCTGAGTTACTCCAGCATTTTGTATCTAAAGTTTATTATTTCCCTTGTCTTGATTATAATCCACAGTTATCGTGTGGGATTAGAACATGGACAATCAAACATAGAACAGTACAGCACAGGAACGAGGCACTTCGGCCCAGCTACTGTGTGGTGAACATGTAGCCAAGTTAAAGTGATCTCATCCAGCTGTATATGATCTAATAGACAATAGGCAATAGGTGCAGGAGGAGGCCATTTGACACTTCGAGCCAGCACCGCCATTCAATGTGATCATGGCTGATAATCCCCAATCAGTACCCCGTTCCTGCCTTCTCCCCATATCCCCTGACTCTGCTATTTTTAAGAGCCCTATCTAGCTCTCTCTTGAAAGCATCCAGAGAACCGGCCTCCACCGCCCTCTGAGGCAGAGAATTCCACAAACTCACCACTCTCTGTGAGAAAAAGTGTTTCCTCGTCTCCGTTCTAAACGGCTTACTCCTTATTCTTAAACTGTGGCCCCTAGTTCTGGACTCCCCCAAAATTGGGAACATGTTTCCTGCCTCTAGCGTGACCAAGCCCTTAACAATCTTATATGTTTAAATGAGATATCCTCTCATCCTTCTAAATTCCAGAGTGTACAAGACCAGCCGCTCCACTCTCTCAGCATATGACAGTCCCGCCATCCCGGGAATTAACCTTGTAAACCTACGCTGCACTCCCTCAATAGCAAGAATGTCCTTCCTCAAATTAGGTGACCAAAACTGCACACAATACTCCAGGTGTGTCAATATCCATCTATTCCCTGCACTTTCATGCGGCTATCTAAAAGCCTCTTAAACACCACTATTATATCTACTTCATCATCATCCCAGCAACGTACTCCAGCTCCCCACTGTCTTGTAAGAAAGCCCCATACACTTCCATAAACTTTCCCCATCTCACCTTATAGTTCTGTCCTTTAGTGTTGGCCATTTACACCCTGGGGAAAAAGGTTCTGACTGTTTGCCCTATCTGCACCTCTTGTAATTTTAAATACTGTCCTTCATGACTGGGACGATTCAGAAATGGACACAAAGTGTTGGAGTAACTCAACGGGTCGGGCTGAAGAAGGGTCTCGACCCGAAACGTAATTTTAAATACTTCTATCATCTCCCCACAACCTCCATCGTTTACTAGGTCTGAAGAAGGGTCCCGACCCCAAACATCATCTATCCTTTTTCTTCAGAGATGTAGCCTGACCCGCTGAGTAACTCCAGCACTTTGTGTCTATCTTTGGTATAAACCAGCATCTGCAGTTCCTTGTTTCAACTTTACTAGACTATTTTTCGGGGCTTTGCCCCACAAGATTTTGAGCCAAGGTTTTGTTGTGACTGTCCGACCGCACCATCCATGCCCGGATACAACCCTTGAGTTAACGCCCATAGGACTAGTCTCAGGCAGCGTTAAAGCAGAAAGGCCACCTATACCCAATGAAGAATTCAGAAAATCCTTTTTGCCCAGGAGTGAGGAGTGAGGGGAGGAACGGAGAATATGCCCCTTGCTCTGAAGGGAATGGTCAATGTGTTGATGTGAACAGCAGGGCTGGGTTCCTAAATCATAAACCTATAACATGCAGATCAGGAACAGGGCGCCACGGTAGAGTTGCTGCCTGACAGAGCCAGAGATCCCGGTTCGATCCTGACTATAAGTACTGTCTGTACGGAGTTTGTACCTTCTCCCAGTGACCACGTGGGTTTTCTCCAGGTGCCCTGGTTTCCTTCCACACTGCAAAGACATACAGGTGCGAGGGGTTAATTGGCTTCTGTAAATTGACCCTAGTGTGTAGGATACTGCTGTAGGTGTACAGGGTAATCACCATTAGATGTGGACTTGGTGGGCCGAATCTCGAAATTCTAAAGTAAAGTCTAAAGTAACGAGCTCTTTGGCCCACGATGGCTCTGAGAATATGTACGTGATCGATATCTCTCCATTCCCTGCACATCCATGTGCTTGTCCAAAAGCCTCTTAAATGCTGCTGTTGACTCTGCCTCCACCACCATCCATAACGGTGTGTTCGAGGTACCCTCCACCCTCTGTGCACATCTCTTTTAAAAATGTAGAAGCAGCTTAGCTTGAGGAGATTAAAATTTCCTTTACAATTTGCCCCTCTCACCTTAATGCTAAATCGGGGTGACAGGAACAGAGTGGAAAAAGGGTGAGAGATGGAGAAAGAGCAGAGGAGGCTGTGGGGTTGAGCCACCAGCTTGGTTCGGAGGGACCGAACAGTCTGTTCCGAGCCGTAATTTACCCAATCCGATCAATATTTAGTGAGGATGAAACAAGTTATCATCCCCATTTCTGATGCAGTGAGAAACAAAAGAAAATCTTCAAAGGAAGTGTACACAAACCAAAAGTTTAGATTGTGTCCTCGTTGAAAGTTTTCCTCCTGGAATCTTGCTAGTCCTGGAGATGAATATTCAATTCTCTAGATCATATGTTATAGGAACAGATTTAGGCCATTTGTCTACTCCACCAATCAATTATGGCTGATCTATCTTTCCCTCTCAACCCCATTCTCCTGCTTTCTCCCCATAACCCCTGACATTCGTGCTAATCAAGAATCTACTGATCTCCACCTTGGAAATATCCATTGCCTTGGCCTCCACAGCCTTCTGTGGCAATGAATTCCACAGATTCACCACCCTCTGACTAAAGAAACTCCTCCTTCCTTGTAGACTCCTGGGATCCTGTAGGACTCAGTGTAGGAAGGTACTGCAGATGTTGGTTTAAACCGAGGATAGACACAAAAAGCTGGAGTAACCCAGCAGGACAGGCAGTGTCTCTGGAGAGGAGGAATGGGTGACGTTTCAGGTTAAGACTTCTTTAGACTGGTTAAGGGTAAGGGAAACGAGAGAGATATAGGCGATGATGTAGAGAGATAAAGAACAATGAACGAAAGACATGCAAATAAGTAGGGACTAGACATGTATCAAGTGGTTGGTTTTTGAGGCAGGTTTCATGTCAGGAATTTGAACTGCTGGGGAATGGAAAGAAGTGGGAAGGCATGCAGAACACAAGAAATATTGGCAGCAAGAGGCCATTGGGCCCCTCATGCCTGCCCTGTCCTTTAGTGTCATCATGGTTGATCTCAGGTCAAGTGTGTTTAAATGTCATATGTGTCAGCAACAGTACTTGGGCCAGCACAGTGGCGCAGCGGTAGAGTTGCTGCTTTGTAGTACCAGAGACCTTGGTTCGATCCTGACCTTGTGTGCTGTCGGTACGAAGTTTGTACTTTCTCCCTATGACCGCGTGGATTTTCTCAGGGTGTTCCAAAGACAAACAGGTTTGTAAGTTAATTGACTTCAACAAATTGGCCCTAGTGTCTAAGATAGAACTAGTAAACAGGTGATCGTTGATCGACGTGGACTTGGTGGGCCAAATGGCCTGTTTCCACGCTGTATCTCTAAACTAAACTAAAGTACAATGAAGTTCTTACTCCGTGCAGCTAAATGGGCCTGTAAACATAATAGCACACAATAATCAATAATACCATCAATTAATAATCAGTTACACTAAGTAGCCATAATACAGCCAAAACCCAAGTCTGTAGTGCAACCAAAATCTCAGTCCAAAGAAGGTCATATTTGCTGAGGTTAGTGTTGTGCAGTGCTCAAGAGCCTAATGGGAAGAAATTGCTCTTGAACCCGAAGGTCGTGGCTTTCAGGCTCCTGTACCTTCTTCCCAATGATAGTAACAAAATGAGAGTGTGGTGTTGTGATGTGGTCTTTGATGATATTAGCGCCGTTTTGAGGCAGTGCCTCCTCTAGTTCCCTTCGATGATGGGGAGATCAGTACCCGTGATGGACCTTTACCCTCAGCACCACTTTCCTGTGATGACCCTCTATTCTTTCATTCACTTTGTACCCAAACACCTCTCACTTTGTCCTGAATAATCTCAGTGACTGAGCCTCTTGGTGGAACATTACAAACAATTCATCACCCTCTAGGTGGGCGACTGTCATCTCGTCGTTGTGCCTAATAACAGACTCATTATTTTGAGACTGAACCCTGATTGTAGACACTCCAGCCAGGGGAAATACCCTCCCTGCTTACACCTGCATGTTTTAATCACTTCTGAACTCCTAAATAAATAAGTTATTAGTGACTCAAGAACTGTGAGCTGCGATTTGCTTTTGTCTTGGTAACACTGACACCACCTAAAGGCTAACAGCTCGTTCCTGTCTAGTCCTATACATGTCCCTGTGCTGCTGTCCATGTCTGCACACACCAGCTAAGAACACGGAGTAGTACAGGACATGCCACGATGCAAAGATCCAATGAAGAATTTGTTTCAGGGTTGTCTTTATTCTTGCAACAGACCTGTCAGCTAATATTTAGGATGTTGTCAGGACTTGAGGGGCTGAGCTATAGGGAGAGGCTGTGCAAGCTAGGACTTTATTCCTTGGAGCGCAGGAGACTGAGAGGCATCTTATAGAGATGTGTAAAATCATGAGGGGAATAGATAAGGTGAGTGCACAGAGCCTTTCACCCAGGGTATTGTCCAGAGTTTGTTTGTTGATGGCGGGGGCTCTGGAGAATACCCTGTTTTGTAGTAAATGCCTACTATGTTCTCTGTGCCGAAGCAAAGCAAGAATTTCATTGTCCTATCAGGGACACATGATAATAAACTCACTTGAACTTGAGGGTAGGGGAAGCAAAACAAGATGATGTATCTTTAAGGTGAGAGGGGCAAGATTGAATACAAAAATGAGGGGCAACTTTTTTATTCAGAGGGTGGTGGGTATAAGGAACAAGCTGCCAGAGGAGATGGTTGAGTCAGGCATTTAAAAGACATGTGGACAGGTACATGGATAAGAAAAGTGTAGAGGGATGTGGCCAAACACAGGAAAATGGGGCTGATTTAGCTGCGGCATCTTGGGCAGCATGGACAGGTTGGGCCGAAGAGCCTGTTCCATGCTGTATGACTCTATGATTCCATTGTTTAGTCAACTTGTCCTTGCCGACCAAGATGCCTCATCTAAGCTAGTCCCATTTACCTGTGTTTGGCCCATATCAAAGTAAACCTTCCCTAACAATGTACTTGGCCGAATGTCTTTCTTCCAAGAGTTGGAGGTTCCGGGGAGTGTGTTACTGTTTGTTGGGGGTCATGGGGGGGGTGTCGCTGTTTGTTGATGGTGGAGGCTCTGGAGAATATGTGGGTGTATGTGGGAGTCTCAGGTTGCGTGTTAGTGTTGGTAAGGCGTAGGTTGTCTGAGCATGTGTCAGTGTTTGTAGGACCTTTGGGCGAGTGTCAGTGTTTGCAGGGGTTCTCCGGGAGTGTCTCTGCATTTGTGGTGGGGTCAGGATATCCGGAGCATCTCAGTGTTTGCCCAGGGGTCAGCAGTGCTGGAGACCCGGGTTCCATCCCCACTACGGGTGCTGTCTGTACAGAGTTTGTACATTCTCCCTGTGACCTGCGTGGGTTTTCGACGAGATCTTCGAGACCTCCCACACTCCAAAGACGTACAGGTTTGTAGGTACATTGGCTTGGTATAAGTGTAAATTGTCCCTAGTGTGTGTGTAGGATAGTGTTGATATGTGGGGATCGCTGGTCGGCGCGGACTTGGTTGGCCGAAGGGCCTGTTTCCGCTCTATATATCTAAACTAAACGTGGTTCAATACCTATACCTCACACTCAGTGGTTCAAATACATTCATGTTCCCTGATGGCATTCAGACATTTGCATGCGTGCTTGCTTGTGTGGAAGAAACATTGTCTTTATTCCACCTGTTCCCCATGCCATATTAAACTAAAATACTTCAGGGCCTTGGTTAAGGTGGATGATATGCCTTGGGGGTACAGAAGGCCATTAGGAACATTGAGGCACCATTCTGGTTCTTGCTGTTTCACTTTTCACTGTTTCATAACCCTTTCTCCACCTTGCCCAGTGAAATCCTCACCACCTCAGTTTGAAATGTACAAATTGCCCCCACTCTCCGGAGATCTTGTTGGAAGATTTCCAGTCTTCTGCAGTTATCTGTGTGCTGGCTCTGATTTTTAACGACCTGTCCCCTTCTAATTGCTTTTGGTCACCCAACCACTGCCAGTAATTTCTCCTCTATGTCCCTGTGGTGCTTGAAGTAACGCTGCCTGAAGCCGTGTACTCATCTGGCCTGCAAACTGCATTGAATCTTGGAGCTGTACAGCGCGGAAACAGGTCCTTCTGCACATCATGTCCATGCTGACCATGTTGGTATATTGGCCTAGTCCCATCTGTCCAAATGTCCAAGTCATAATTTAGAACGGAGACGAGGACACGCTTTTGCTCACAGAGAGTTGTGGGTCTGTGGAATTCTCTGCCTCAGAGGGCGTTGGAGGCTGTTTCTCTGGATACTTTCAAGAGAGAGCTAGATAGGGCTCTTAAAGATAGCGGAATCAGGGGATATGGGGAGAAGGCAGGAACTGGGTACTGATTGGGGATGATCAGCTATGATCACATTGAATGGCGGTGCAGGCTCGAAGGGCCGAATAGCCTACTCCTGCACCTATTTTCTAGGATCCTATGAATTGTGCAGCAATGAGCTTGTGTACCATGGTAATAGAGTTGTAAGAGTCATACAGTATGGAAACAGACCCTTCAGCCCAACTTGCCCACACCGACCAACATGTCTCACCTACACGTCCCACCTGCTTGCATTTGGCCCATATCCCTCTGAACCTGACCTAGCCATGTACATGTCTAAATGTTTCTTAAATATTGCGATAGTACCCTCCTCAACTATCTCTTCCGGCTGCTCCTTCCATACACCCACCACCCTTTGTGTGAAAAAGTTACTCCTCAGGATCCTATTAAAATTTACCCCCCCTCACTCTCTCTTTCTTGATTCTCCTACTCTGGGCAAAAGACTCTGTGTCAACCAGGTCCATTCATCTAATTATTTTTTACACCTCTATAAGATCACCCCTCATGCTTCTGCACTCCTAGCCTGCTCAACCTCTCTCTACAGCTCAGGTCCTCAAGCCCTCGTAAATCTTCTCTGCACCCTTTCCAATCTAGTGAGTAGGAACTGTTCTCTATCTTGTTTGCTTTTTCCCTTTAACCGTGCACATTTGTCCACCTCACTTCCTTTTTTCCATCTCAGCCCTCATTCTTCCCACCGTCACCTTCCTGCTTACATCCTGCCATTCTAAAGGTTTCTGCAGTTACTTTATTTACCTTGGGAAGGATACGTTGCAACTGAGGGAGTGCAGTGACAGATTCATCGCATTGGTTCGTGCTGGTTGTTGTACGAAGATAGACTGAGCAGTCCGGTCCTGTACTCGCTTGAGTTTAGCAATGGTTTAGAGTTGTTTTCCTTGAGAGAGTATAGTCGATGTTTATCCTGATCCAGAATCAGGGGTCTCGGTTTCAAAACAAGAGGTCAGATGTTCAAGATTGTGATGAAAAAAATGTGTTCATTCAGAGAGTAGTGAGTTGTTGACATTCTTGACATTCTCGACCCAAGAGGATTGAGGAGACTTAGTCACTGAGTATATTCAAGAGTGTTGAGAAATGAAGAGTCCTAGGTATACAAATCCATAGATCCCTAAAGTTGTGTCGTAAGTAAGGTGGGGAAGCAGGCATTAAGGATAATTCATTCGCTGGGGAAGAGAATGTCTGAGCATGGAGGTCATGGTACAAGATCAAAAAACATTGAAGATGGACACAAAGTACTGGAGTAACTCAGCGGGACAGGCAGCATCTCTGGAGAGAAGCAATGGGTGACCTTTTCGGATTAGACCCTTCTTCAGACTCTGAGGACATCACCCACTCCTTCTCTCCAGAGATGCTGTCCATCCCGCTGAGTTACTCCAGCATTTTGTGTCTATCTTCAATTTAAACCAGCATCTGCAGTTCTTTCCTACACAGCCTATTCATAAAACATTGGTTAGGCCACAGCTGGAATATCTTGTGGAGTTCTGATCACCACACAGGATGTGATTGCACTGGAGAGGGTGCAGAGGAGGTTCATTGGGATATTGCCTGGGATGAAACATTTCAGTCATGAGGAGAGAGATGGTAAGCTGCCCTTGTTTTCCTTGGAGCAGCAGAGGCTGAGGAGACACCTTATCATAGTATACAAAATTAAGATGGTCATACATAGGGTGGGTGGGTAATACAAACCTTTGCCCCATGACTGAAATGTTTGAAACCAAAGGGTAGATGTTTAAGATGATGAACAGTTTGAAGCTTTTCCCCTCAGTTATCAATGGTCTTCTCACAAGCTAAGGATGTAGTCTCGATGTCCCAATCTACCACCTTGTGGACCCTGCTCTATTTTCTTTGCACTCTATCTGTAGCTGTAACACTGCACTGTTTATTTTCTCTTTGCGCTCTTTCTGGTACTTTAGTATGGTTTGACCGTACTCATTATCTCAATTATTATCTCAATTAGGTTAGTTAAGGGGGAGGTACAGCGAGACCTGGGTGGCCTTGTACAGTTGGCGTGCAGGTACAGCAGGCAGTGAAGAAAGCCAATGGAATGTTGGCCTTCACAACAAGAGCATTTCAGTATAGGAGTATAGAGGTTCTTCTGCAGTTGTACAGAGCTCTGGTAAGACCACATCTGGAGTATTGCCTACAGTTTTGGTCTCCTAATTTGTGATTGGAGCAGTGCAGCATAGGTTCACAAGATTGATCCCTGGGATGGCGGGACTGTCATATGAGGAAAGATTGAAAAGATTAGGCTTGTATTCACTGGAGTTTAGAAGGATGAGGGGGGATCTTATAAAAACATATAAAATTATAAAAGGACTGGACAAGCTAGATGACAGAAAAATGTTCCCAATGTTGGGCAAGTCCAGGGGCCACAGTCTTAGAATAAAGGGGAGGCCATTTAAGACTGAGGTGAGAAAAAACGTTTTCACCCAGAGAGTTGTGAATTTGTGGAATTCCCTGCCACAGAGGGAAATGGAGGCCAAATCACTGGATGGATTTAAAAGTTAGAGCTCTAGGGGCTAGTGGATCAAGGGATATGGGGAGAAGGCAGGCACGGGTTATGGATTGGGGACGATCAGCCATGATCACAATGAATGGCGGTGCTGGCTCGAAGGGCCAAATGACCTCCTCCTGCACCTATTTTCTATGTTTCATAGAGACACAAGAAACCGCAGATGTTGATATCCTGTACAAAATAAAGTGCTGGAGGAACTCCGTGGGCCAGGCAGCATGTGTGGAGGGAATGGACAGATGGTGTTTCGTGTCAGGACCCTTCTGTGTCTGAAGAAGGGATCTGACCTGAAACATAGTCTGTCCATTCCCTTCACATATGCTGCCTGACCCATTGAGGTCCTCCAGCACTTTATGTTTTGATTGTACTCAAGGATGGTATGATTTGCATGAACAGCACGCAAAACAAACTTTTTCACCGTATCTCGGCGCATATGAGAATTACACACCAGTACAAACACCAATAGGTAAGAGGGTTAGAGGAATCGGAGAAAAATATTTTATCATGCAGAGGGTAGTTGGAATCTGGAGCATTGCCTGAGAGAGTGGTGGAGGCAGTTATTCTAACGTATGTGGCTGAGCATAAGAAATACAAGATATAGAGGGGAAAGACACACCGCGCCAGATTGATTGCATTCGTTGAAACAGGGCGGACCACGTGAAGGTTGCAAGGAAAAACACAAAGTGCAGGAACCTAAGCGGGTCAGGCAGCATCTGTGGAGAAATGGAATGGGTGATGTTTCGGGTCGGGACCCTCCTTCAGCACGATCCGAGTTAGAATTAAAATTAAAATTAGAATTAGAGTTAGAATTAAGAGTTGAAATGGTTGGCAACTGGGAGATCCAGCCGGCCTCGGCAGGCCGAGCATGTGATAATAATTTGGCTAGGGCAGCTTCTACTGATCTGTTCTTCCGTGAAATACTGGCTGGATGAATATTATGACATTTTGTGAGGGGTCGGACTCTCCCAGTACTGCCTCTGCGATGGCTCAGAGCCCTCCCTCTGATGGCATGGTGCTCCCTTGGTGCTGCCCCTCCCCAGTGCACGGCATCCGCTACAGGCCAATTGGTGCAATTTAATGTAATTTATTCCTGGCATTGATTGCCCAAATCCCTTACTGTAGGCCACCATGTTTAAGGACAAATTGCTTTAGTCTGTTATAGTTGCGGTGAGGGAATGCTGACTGCCATCTAATGTTCTGTCCTATAAATAGTGTGATCTTTCAGTTGTGAATTTGACATCGGTATTGTCAGGTTTTCCTTTGTAATGTTCACACTCAGCTGAACAGCTAAAACCACAGCAACCAACTCTTAAAGAAGCATATCCCAGGACAAACAACATTATCTAAGACTCTGGGAGCTGGCTGCTTCAAGAATGGATGATCAATGGTTGTAGATATGGAGTAGTTTCAGGGGGCCAGACCTGGGATGAGGCATGGTTCAAGAGTCAAGAGTGTTTTATTGTCATATGTCCCGAAACGGAACAATGAAATTCTTCCTTGCAGCAGCACAACAGGCATGTAAAAATAGTACTCTGCAAACAACAGAATAAAGAATTTAAAAAGTTCAGTATAAATATGTATTTATAAAATAATAGTGTAAGGACAAAAACAATCATGTCCCCAAGTCTTTGTAGTTCAGAGCTTATTTGCAAGTTGCAGTGTTTAATAGCCTGAAGGTTGTCGGGGAGAAGGCGTTCCTGAACCTGGATGTTACAGTTTTCAAGCTCCTGCACCTTCTTCCCGATGGCAGGAGTGAAGTCAGAGCGTTGTCAAGGTAGTGTGGGTCTCTGATGATGCTGGCTGCCTGTTTGAGGCAGCGATTGTTGTAGAACCCTTCGATGGTGGAGGAGATCAGTACCTGCGATGGAGTTCACAACGGCTTGCAGTCTTCTTCGTTCCTGGTTCAAGTTTCGAACCAGCCTGTGATGCAACCAGTCAATATGTTCTCTACACCGGAAGATGTTCTCTGGAAGATGGAAGATGGTCTCTGGAAGATGGTCTCTGGAATTCTCTGCCACAGAGGGTAGTTGAGGCCAGTTCATTGGATATATTTAAGAGGGAGTTAGATGTGGCCCTTGTGGCTAAGGGGATCAGAGGGTATGGAGAGAAGGCAGGTACGGGATACTGAGTTGGATGATCAGCCATGATCATATTGAATGGCGGTGCAGGCTCGAAGGGCCGAATGGCCTATTCCTGCACCTAATTTCTATGTTTCTATGTTCAAGAGAGTATTCATTGACATACCGAATTTCCTCAATCTTCGAAGGAAGTAGAGGTGTTGATAGGGTTTCTTGCATCAATGTGCTGGGTCTAGGACAGATCTTCAGAGATATGCACGGCCAGGAATTTTAAGATTTTGACTCTCTCCACCACTGGCCCGTCGAGGATTTGTGGATTCTCGACATTCCTCTTCCAAAGTCAATAATCATTTCCTTGGTTTTACTGATAGTGAAAGCAAGGTTGTTGTTCTGGCACCATTTGGTCAGTCGATCGATCTCCCTCCTGTACTCTGAATCATCGGCGTCTGTAATTCGTCCAACGACAGTGGTGTTGTTGGGGAATTTGAAGATGCAGGTGGAACTGTGGCTTTTACAGGTAGGCAGGCCACAGATACTCACCAGGGCAACAGCCAGGCAGTCTTGACAGGAGGTTACAAAGGTGGTTTCTCCAAAGGCATGAGTAGGTGGAGGCCAGCGATGTAGGCAAATCTCTTGCCTTTTCTACCTGCTCTTGTAGGTTAAAGGATAAACACAGCGTCTTGTCACAGATAAAAACAAATTGTTGGAGGAACTCAGCGGGTTAGGCAGTACCTGTGGTGGGAAATGAACGGACGATGTTTAGGATTGGACCCTTCTTCAAACGTCTTCTCTCCCCGTTTGTGCAGTTTTGGTGATCTCCTTGATGCAGATGTGCGCAGCAAACTGACACGTGGTGATCAGTGGAAGTGAGCTGGAATGATATTCGCTTAGAGTCAAAGAGTCATAGTGTGATACAACTTGGAAACATGCCCTTCAGCCCGACTTGCCCACACCGGCCAACATGTCCCAGCTACACTAGTCCCACCTGCCTGTGTTTGGTCCATAACCCTTCATACCTGTCCTATCCATGTACCTGTCTAATTGTTTCTTAAACGTTCGGCTAGTCCCAGCCTCATCTACCTCATCTGGCAGCTTGTTCCATATACCCACCACCCTTTGTGTAAAGAAGTTGCCCCTCCGATTCCTATTAAATCTTTTCCCCTTTTCCTTGAACCTATGTCCTCAAGACCAGAGGACAATTCCCCTACGCTGGGCAAGAGACTGCATCTACCCGATCTATTCCTCTCGTGGAGTCACCTCCAGGAGATCAGGGTCACGAGCATTGGTAGAGAACACAGTTTGAATGTGGCACCCTGGGATTACTGTAGCTGGACAAAACATTTGGCACTGTACGGAGGGCCGAAGAGCCTGTTTTTCAGTTGCATAACTCTGACTCTACAAGGCTGGGGGAATTTCCCAAACGGCATCAATGCGGGTGGAAATAGGCACGGTGTATCTTCATCCCTGGTTAATCTTTGCACTGCGTCAAGTTGTGTGATGCTTTTCTAGAGCAGCATCTCGCTGGGTGACTCCATATGTGACCACCCCCAACGTTCATTGTCCTTCCCTACTGATTCCTTGAGTTGACCAGCTCTCCGGGCCATTTCCAAGAACAGTTCAGAGTCACCCATATTGGAGACGCATTCGAGCTAGACTAGGTGTAGGTGACATATTTTCTTTTAAGGATATTAATGAACCAGATGGGTTCTTTGTGATATAATAACAAATGAAGTGCAGATGCTGGTTAATACCAAAGGTAGACACAAAGTGCTGAAGTAACAGGGCATCAGGCAGCATCTCTGGAGAATGTTGGCAGCTGATGTTTTGGGTCTTAATGTCACCTGTCCATGTTCTTCAGGGTTGCTGCCTGACCCGCTGAGTTACTCCAACATTTTAGCTTCTTTGTGATAATCTGCAGGTTTCATCATCATCAATGTTCCCAGCACCTACTTCTTTTATCCCCGATTTATCCAATTAATTGGATTTCTCTCAAGTTGCTGTATCAGGCTTCTTAATTATGGCTGTTTGAGTGAGTGGACCCACTGAGCCACGGCTAACCCACACTGCAAACACGTACAAGGATAAATATACTGATCAATTTGGAACTGGATAAGTTTCAGAAGATTCATATAGCCACAAGAAAACTCCCCGTTGAGATCCATCTACAGTTGATCTTCTTATTGAATCCGCATCACAAGATTAGAAATTGTTCAACCAGAGCTGAACACACTTCTCGGCACCTGCATACAATGACGTCTTACGCTTCTTATGCTTCTTGTGCGTGGTGGTGGAAAGGTTGGTGGAAACAGGGCTGCGATGTGAACCCTCTTTCCTTGACCTCATCTACAGTTGATAAGTCCCACTCTATTGATCATTTGTCACTCCAATCAATTCAATCCAACAAGCAAAATGCAAACATTCATGTTTGGTGTCCAATACATTGTTATGCTGGGAAATGATCCCAGGGAACGAAGTAGTGATCACAGTAGAAATGGTGAGGGTAACCATGGCGGGTGGGCGTCATGGGAATTTATTCACAGATGCTCGATCAGCGGCTGGGGGGTATTTTCACCTTCGGCCAGGAAGACTGGAAGAGCCTGAGTTTGACATCTCATCCCAGCTTAATGCCGTCCTTCCTATAGCATGGTGACCAAACCTGAACACAATACTCCAGATCCAAGAGTCAAGTCAAGTCCCAGATAGAACAATGACATTCTTACTTGCAGCAGCACAACACAATATGTAAACATAGTACACTGTGTTACTGGTGCACGAGTACACTAGTAAACAATATAATAAACCAGAGAGAAAAAAATGTTCAATGTGTGTATATATACACATACTCACAAATACACATATATATAGATCATACTGTATACGTGTATATATATATGTGTGTGTGTATATATATATATATATATATATATATATACACACACACACACACACACACACACTCACACACACACACATATATATATACACATATGTATACACGCACACATACGTACACACAGAAACCCCCCCCCCAATAATAGTGTGATATTAACAACGATTGTCTATGTAGTACACAGCTTATTTGTGGTTGTAGTATTTAATAGCCGAATGGCTGTAGGGAATGCCCAAGATTGCAGCATCTGCAGTCACTTCTGTCTCCATGACCCATTCACCATTGACCTGCAGTGCCACGAACGTGCTCAGCAGCTTAGTTAATACATAATTTCCTATGCTTTACAATTTGGGAATAATTCTTTCCAAGCCTTAAATGAAATGAGATGATGTGAAGATGGATCCTCAGCGAAGACATAATTGGGGACAGTGAGCATTAAAATAGTTGTTTGCAAATTTAAAGTTCTTTGGTAATTGGGTTGGTATTCTTGATAAGTAAACGTGGCAGTGATCTCTGCAATGGAGTATTCACTTATTTTCTGAGTCGTGCTAGCTTCATGCAACCTGATGACTGCCTCAGCTTGAAACATCTTTTACACGGTGGCATTTGCAAGGTAAATGCAGGTAAACCTGCGACAGGAAGTCTATATCAGATTCCATACTCATTTGTTAGTGTGAGGGGGCTGACAACCTCTCTGGCACTGGTAAAATCATTCTGAGAGTGTGGAGTCACACGCATAATTTTACATGTAATTGATTCTGTAAAAAAAATTCAATTTATCAGATTTTAAAATCTTTTCATTCTGTCACATTTCTTTCTCTCTTTAGTTCTCTTTCTGCAGCTAATTAAACCATAAATGCTAAAACAAGCTGAACAAACCAACGGCTGCTGGAGCTCCTTGTTGCTAGCCATTCCCATTCCCATACCCATACCCACTCTCCTGATCTTGGCCTGCTCCACTGCAAACTGGAGGAACAACGACACATATCCCGCTTGGGTAGCTTACTGTACCGTGGCTGGCACAGTAATGCAACAGTAGAATTCCTGCCTCACAGCACCAGAGACCCGGGTTTGATCCCTACTACAGGTGCTGTCTGTACAGAGTTTGCATGTTCTCCCATTTAACCCACAAACCTGCATGTCTTTGGAATGTGTGAGGAAACTGGAACACCCGGAGAAAGCCCACACTGTCATGCTCCGGTGTCCTCCTGCATTCCAAAGACGTGCAATTTGTAGGTTAATTGGCTTCTGTAAATTGTCCCTGGTGTACAGGATGCCAAAGTGGGATAACACGGAACTATTGTACAGGGTGATTGATGGTTGGCATGGTTACCATGCCGCATCTATAAATTAAACTAAACTGATCCCAACGGCAAGATCATTGAATTCTCCAATTTCAAGTAATCCCCACGACAACCCTCCCCATCTCATTCTCCTCCCTCCCACCACCCCTTTCTTTCAGTTCACCTCTCACCTTTTCCTGCTCTATCCCCTCTTTGTTCCCCACTTTCCCCTCCCCATCTCCTTCCACTACAATCCTCGCATGGCTGTACGTTTCACTCACCTATCAGTCACCCTTTTGCCTCCTTTAGCCTTTGTCACTTACTCCACACTTCTGCCATAACCCCTCCACCAACCACCACCTGTATCCACCTATCACTTCCCAGGCTTTGCATCTCTTCATCTTTCTCCCCCTACTCCATTAGTCTGGAGAAAGGGCCCAACCTGAAACGGTGCCTGTCCATTCCTCGGCACATACTGCCTGACCTGCTGAGTTCTTCCAGCATTTTAGTTTTTGCAACAATTTATACTTCCTCCTCTGCCCCTTCCTCTTTTCTTTCTCCCCACCCCCACTACTTGAACATCATCTCGTTAATGCTTCCAGGACTCGGCTAGAAACCAAAATAACACCAACAGGCCTGGGACTAAAGTTCACAAAGTCCCAAAACAAACAATAGACTGAATAGAAGTTAGTCAATATTTATTGAGCCTGCAATAATTTATTGCTCACAATTAACATTTTCTCTTCATGGTATTGGCAATCTACATTCAAGGCACCTCAGCAATAAATCAACCAAATTTAAATATAAATAATTCAGGTACGAATATCTTTTGGTATTCATTGCATGGTCTGGTCGACTCTAGATCTTATCTTTACACCCCAATCCAGGTTTAGATCTAGAGAGCAAAGATCCTTCTACACTTGCCCCAGCACATATTCCACTTAGACAAGGAGTAAAACTTCCTCCACACTATCCGGTCACACACTCCCAGGGCAGGGACTACACAGGTTGGAAGCTGAAAGACCAGCCCTCTACACTGTCCCATCACACTCCAGGGCAGAGACCATACAGGTTAGAAATAGAGCAGAGCATCCTCTACATGTTCCCAGGGCATGGAATACACAGGTAAGACAAAGAATAAAGCTCCCTCCACACACAACTGGGGTAGTACAATGTGGTACAGATGCATTTCCGGATCCGGGACAACATGGGTTAAAGAAAACCAAGGAAAAGAAAAGGGTTCACAAAATGCTGGAGAAACTCAGCGAGTGCTGCAGCATCTATGGAGCGAAGAAGATAGGCAACGTTTTGGGCCGAAACCCTTCTTCAGACCCAAAGAAAAGGGTTGGCTGGAGGAATGGCCCTCCTTCCAATTTGAATGGCCACACACTCTGACAGCAGGGCTGGCACGGGTTTGATACAGACTCGACTGACATCAGAGTAATGATGTTTCTTGGCCTGTCAAATCACTGAGGTCACTTGTTTAAGAAGGAACTGCACATGCTGGAAAATCGAAGGTAGACAAAAGTGCTGGAGAAACTCAGCGGGTGCAGCAGCATCTATGGAGCGAAGGAAATAGGCGACGTTTCGGGCCGAAACCCTTCGGGTTTCGACCCGAAACATTGCCTATTTCCTTCGCTCCATAGATGCTGCTGCACCCGCTGAGTTTCTCCAGCACTTTGTCTACCTTCACTCTCTGGTTTCAGCTCAGCATGGTGACGTCACTCTCCTGCCTGAACCGTCACTCCCGGTCCTGCCATGTCTGTGACGTTGCTTCCTTTTCCTGCCCGTGAAGCCAAATAGAAAGTGTGCCATTTTATCATTGTAACTATAAAAACAATCCAGGAATATTAAAGAATGGTTTGAAATTTGCTGGCATTGCTGTAAATTGCTTGTATTTGAAGAGCATGTGATGACGTTTATATCTATTTTAAACCAAAGTGTTTGCTTCAGTATCTGGACTGTGGAAGTGAGTTGACGGTGAATATTTTAAAAGTAAAATAAGGCTTTGAGTAAGCAGGTGGAGAGTTGCCATGAGCAGGAGATGGTGTTTGGAAGAATCTGTCGACCTCCAGTTGGACACGTTAACTGAGCTTATGACCTTTTTTATTCATTTAAAATTCTGCATGTGTGAGGTGTGAAGTAGTGGCCAGGAAATTGACTCTCAAGTTGCATAGCCAGGTTTGTGCTCCCCTGTATGAAGAAAGGGTTGTGAATGATGTTTCGCTACCTTTGAGTTTCCCATAGGATATGAAATGCCACTGGAATTGATTCAGAAATGCTGGGGTTGCTGCTGAAGAGTTGGGGAGGGGATGGGAGACGGATAGGCAATGGTACGCATTCACACTGTAGGGGCAGAATTAGACCCATCGGGTCGATCATGGCTGATCCAACTTTCCCTCTCAACCCCATTCTTCTACCTTCTCTCCATTTCCTTTGAGTATGTGATGAGTAAAAACTTTCTCACCCAGAGAGTTGTGAATCTGTGGAATTCTCTGCCACAGAAGGCAATGAAGGCCAATTCACTGGATGAATTCAAGAGAGAGTTGGATGTGGCTCTTAGGGCTAACGGAATCAAGGCATATAGGGCGAAAGCAGGAACAGGGTACTGATTGTGGATGATCAGCCATGATCATATTGAATGGCGGTGCTGGCTGGAAGAGCCAAATGGCCTACTCCTGCACCTGTTTTCTTTGTTTCTATGTATTCTAGTAGTGCGCACAATAACCAGATGGCATGGCCCAACGAGATACTGGGAGGTGGTGCAATAGGAACGTGGTACTGTGAGAAGGGAAGTAAGTAAGTACGTTTATTGGCCAAGTATTCACATACAAGGAATTTGCCTTGGTGCTCCGCCCACAAATAACAACATGACACACAGTGACAGTTACGAATGACTCTGAAAACACTAAACATTAATAATAATAAAACATTAATGATAAAACACCATTGATCAAGCATGTGAACTAACAAAATACCAGATCAAAGGGAGGCTACAGATTTTTGGCTGTTGAGTAGAGCAACTACTCGTGGATAAAAACTGTTTTTATGTCTGGCTGTGGAAGCTTTGACAATCCGGAGTCGCCTTCCAGAGGGAAGTGATTCAGGTGCAGCAGGCTGTGACGAAAGCGAATGGTATGTTGGCATTGATAGCAAAAGGATTTGAGTACAAGAGCAGGGAGGTTCTACTGCAGTTGTACAGGGTCTTGTTGAGGCCACACCTGGAGTATTGCATACAGTTTTGGTCTCTTAATCTGAGGAAAGACATTCTTGCCATAGAGGGAGTACAGAGAAGGTTCACCAGACTGATTCCTGGGATGGCAGGACTTCCATATGAAGAAAGACTGGATAGACTCGGCTTGTACTCGCTGGAATTTAGGAGATTGAGGGGGGGATCTTATAGATCTTATAGATCTTATAGAGGCTTACAAAATTCTTAAGGGGTTGGACAGGCTAGATGTTGGAAGATTGTTCCCGATGTTGGGGAACTCCAGAACAAGGGGTCACAGTTTAAAGATAAGGGTGAAGTCTTTTAGGACCGAGATGAGAAGATCTTTTTTCACACAGAGAGTGGTGAGTCTGTGGAATTCTCTGCCACAGAAGGTAGTTGAGGCCAGTTCATTTAAGAGGGAGCAGATGTGGCCCTTGTGGCTAAAGGGATCAGGGGGTATGGAGAGAAGGCAGGTACAGGATACAGAGTTGGATGATCAGCCATGATCATATTGAATGGCGGTGCAGGCTCGAAGGGCCAAATGGCCTACTCCTGCACCTATTTTCTATGATTCTATGAGGGAACATCACAGTGGAGGGCCAGTGGGATACAGCACTGTGCTGAAGGAGTATGGGCATTGCCACAGAGGCTGCGCTGAGCGCATGTCACGTTTTTGGGGAGGCAGCGTTCCTGTTCAAGAGTCAAGAGAATCAAGATTGTTTTATTGTCATATGTCCCAGAAGAACAATGACATTCTTACCTGCAGCAGGTTTATCAGACAAATTTTGATCTGCTGATGGATAGAGTGAAGGTTTCAAAGACTACATGGGTATAAACAGCAGGTGTCAATCTCAGCAGATATTCTGACTGCCTCCCAAAAAAACCTTTTCCTTCAATTAGCAAAGTTGAACGAATACTTGGATTGGAATAAATTCATTTCAAGACCCTTTGAGTTACCCACTGAGTCAAATTTGACAAGTTGCCGCCGTCAGTGTTGGTTGATTGATGGCTGGCAGGTCCCATTCACACATATTCGCTTATCTTGGTTTTACAGCCCACGAACAGCTCCTACTTTTATACATGACCTTTACACCCACTGGCAGCCCACCTCTGCAAATATTTCTTGGATCCACTTGCGTGCTCACCATATATTGTCAAATATTTATTGTCATTTGCACAAGTATGGTGAGGTACAGGTACAATGACACTAGATTCCAGGCACACAAACACAGAAAACTGATGATGGGGTATGTCCTTTATGCATTCAAAATAAACATGTCAAATAGATGCCTGTGTGAAAAGGTTGTGGCACTGACTCAATCCAGGAGACTGGAAGGACCTTGAAGAAAGACTGCACACAGTTTACGGAGGCAGGCTAAATGGAGGAGCAGATATCCGTGGGCTCTATAGATGTCTGTATATAGTTTATGATGGAAGAGATTGTCTTTGGAGTTTGGGAAAAGATGCGATTTCTAGTGAAGATGGCAGAAGATTCAATAATCTATGGTGTAATTCGAGAGAATACCCATGATTGCAGAGTGTTTATGGGCTGTCTGAGGAGATCCAACAAATGACTAGAGTCTGTGATGAATGAATGAAGGAATTGATAAGTTTATTGACCAAGTATTCACATACAAGTAATTTGCCTTGGTGCTCCGCCCACAAGTGACATGACATACAGTGACAGTTAAGAATGATACATAAAACATTAAACATTAATAATAAACCATTATTGATTAAACATGTGAATTAAATAAAATACCAGTGTAAAAGGAGGCTACAGATTTTTGGTTATTGAGTAGAGCTACTACTCATGGAAAAAAGCTGCTTTACGTCTGGCTGTGGCAGCTTTGACAGTCCAGAGGCGCCGTCTAGAGGGGAGTGTTTCAATGAGTTTGTGGCCAGGGTAAGAGGGGTCACAGATGATCTTACTCACTCACTTCCTGGCCCTTACAGGCACATGGTGTGTGAGGAGGCTTCGTGTGTCCGTGTTGGGGAGAGTGTCTATGAGGAGATTCAATGCCTGGGTGGAGTGTGTGATTGTGGAGAGTATCTGTGGGGTCTGTGTGAGGAGATTGAGTGAATCGATAGTTCTATGATTGGCAAGAGTGTTTATGGAGTCTGAAGAAGATTTAACAGGAGGGTAGAGTGAGGGGAGTGTGAGGAGACTCAGTGGAGGCAGTTCTCTGGATAGATGTTTCCACATTCCATGGTATCCTGCGTTTTGTACGGACACACTGTACAAACGGTTTGGTTTAATTATTTTGGCACCTACCGCTCCTGAAGGTCCCACCACTGTGCCACCATCTGTTGTGACAGACCTGTGTTGATTCGAGCCCTGCCCACCTTGTGGTTCAGAGCATTGTAAAGTTGCACTTTGCACAGAGTCTTGTTGCCAGCAACCAGGCACCAAAGAACAGGGTCTGTCCCTTCTTCTAATTGTTGCCTGCTGACAGTACTTGGGAGGTTAAATCTTTCTGGCTGATTTTTGGTGAATGGATCCTGAACCAGAAGCTGCAACTGTATATGTGTAAGAAGGAACTGCAGATGCTGGTTGAGATAGGCACAAAAATAGGAGTAACTCAGCGGGACAGGCAGCATCTCTGGAGAGAAGGAATGGGTGATGTTTCGGGTCGAGACAGGTCTGAAGAAGGGTCCTGACCTGAAACATTGCCCATCCTCTTTCTCCAGAGAAATTGCCTGGCCCGCTGAGTTACTCCAGCACTTTCGGTCCATCTTCGAAGATTAATTTAACCTGGCATCCTGTTCAGCACTGACTTTGTGGGCTGAAGGGCCTGTTCCTGTGCTGTATTGTCTCCAAGATGATATGCCTCGGGCAGCTGGTGCCCCTGGGGCTTGATGTTGACATTCACCGAGGATTTCACACGCTCCGCCATTCTTCTCTGGTGCACCTGAGAGTTTGAGATGCATTATTCCAGCAGGTGGTGTACCTATGGTTAATTAGTCATTCCCTTTGAATGACTGGGCGTTGAGGTCTCAGCAGGCTTGGTGACGCTGTTGGTGCCCAGGGGGCTACGAGCTGTTGCTGTGAGTCACCATGAGAAGGTTAGCTATAATAAGGACACAGTGCAGCTCCGGCAGGGTCACCGTGGATGCACATTGCACACCTCCACAATCATCGTTGCCACCCCAAAGGTTTCTCCACCAAACAACAGTGGCTGGCTGCACGGGGTGCATTTCAAAGCTGTATATTCATCTAAAAATATTTCTATCCTCCACACACTCCCAGGGCAGCAAAAGAATGAGTTAAACGCACATCTCTTGGCCGTCTTTCTGCCCCTTCCTCCCTCTCACACATCTCCATCACCACTCTTCTCTCCCTTTCCCCATTTCTCCCCTCTCTCTACCCCCCCTCTCTTTTTCCTTTCCTCCCTTTCTCTCCCTCCCATCCCCCTTCCTCGCCCTCTGCCTCCTTTCCACCTTTTTTAAGTGTTCCCTTTCTCTCTCTCTCTCTACCTTGCTCTTCCCTCTCCCTTCCTGAGGGCAGTGCTGTAGACTGCGTGGACTTCAGCGAGGCCTTTGACAAGGTACCGCATGCTCTGTTGATCTGGAAGGTTAGATTACTAGATTACATGGGACCCAGATTGAGCTAACCAATTGAATACAATATTGGCTTGAAGGCAGGAAACAGAGGGTGGTGGTGGAGGATTGTTTTTCAGACTGGATGGCTGTAAAAGTGGAGTGTTACATGGACCCTTAACTTTTTTCTCTCTCCTTTATGACATTGTTTACAATGTATAATGTTTACATATTGTGTTGTGCTGCTGCAAGTAAGAATGTCATTATTCTCTCTGGGACACATGACAATAAAACTCTTGTCTCTTGACCGGTGCTGTGTCCACTGTTGTTTGTTATTGATATTAACAGTTTGGTGGCAAAGTTAGTAAATTTGCAGATTACACTAAAAGGTTATCTAAGATTGCGACAGGCTCTTGATTAGTTGAGCCAATGGGATGACGAACTGTTGATGGAATTTAATTGAGTTTACAAGGATAATTCCCGGGATGGCGGGACTGTCATATGCTGAGAGAATGGAGCGGCTGGGCTTGTACACTCTGGAGTTTAGAAGGATGAGGGGGGGTCTCATTGAAACATATAAGATTGTTAAGGGCTTGGACACACTAGAGGCAGGAAACATGTTCCCGATGTTGGGGGAGTCCAGAACCAGGGGCCACAGTTTAAGAATAAGGAGTAAGCCATTTAGAACGGAGAGAGGAAACACTTTTTCTCACAGAGAGTGGTGAGTGTGGAATTCTCTGCCTCAGAGGGCAGTGGAGGCGGGTTCTCTGGATGCTTTCAAGAGAGAGCTAGATTGGGCTCTTAAAAATGGCGGAGTCAGGGGATATGGGGAGAAGACGGGAATGGGGTACTGATTGGGGATGATCAGCCATGATCACATTGAATGGGGGTTCTGGCTTGAAGGGCCATATGGCCTACTCCTGCACCTATTGTCTATTGTCTATTGTCTATTGAGATAAATGTGAGATGTTGCATTTTGATTAGACAGACCAGGGCAGGACTCGCATGGTACATTGTAGAGCACTAAGGAGTGCTGTTGAACAGAGAGTCAATGGAGTGCAGGTACTTAGTTCCATGGCAATGGCAACACAGGTAGACAGTTTGGTGAAGAGGTTTTGGCATCAGTCATGATATTGAGTACAAAAGTCGGAAAGTCATGTTACAACCATACAAGACATTGATTGCCCTGCTATAGGTTGTATTAAACTGGAATGGGTGCAAAAAGATGTCTGAAGAAGGATCTCGACCCGAAAGGTCACCCATTCCTTCTCTCCAGAGGTGCTGCCTATCCCGCTGAGTTACTCCAGCATTTTGTGTCTTTATGAAAATGTTTCTGGCTCTGGAAGGTTTGAGTTATTAGGAGAGACTGTGCAGGCTAGAGTTTTTTTTCTAGAACCTATGGGGCTGAGGGGTGCAATTAAAGAGTTTTTTGGGATGGCCATCATAATTTTATAATGCAAATAGCCACAGTCTTTTCTCCAAGGTAGGAAAGTCTAAAACTAGAATGCATAGGTTTAAAGTGAGAGGGGGGAGGCTTTAAAGTGACCCGAAGGGCGACTATCACACAAGGTGACACTTTTATGGAATGAGCTGCCAGAGGAAGTGGTAGAGGTAGGTACAATAATGATTTTTAAAAGACACTTGGACAGGTGCACGTACAGGAGTGGAGTGATATGATCCAGGCACAGACAGGTGAGACTAGCTTAGTCAGGCACTTGCTTGGTACAGACGAGATGGGCCAAAGGGCCTGTTTCCATGCTGTGTAGCTCTGTGACTATCTGACTCCTTTTTGCTCCTCTCACCTCCTGAGGCAATAATCCAATGTTATAAGCTAAAAGCAAAATAAAGTCAGTACCAATTTTGGGAAAACTTTGAGAGACACAAAAAGCTGGAGTAACTAAGCGGGACAGGCAGCATCTCTGGAGAGAAGGGAAGGGTGACATTTCAGATAAAAACCCTTCTTCAGACCTATCTTGACCCGAAATATCACCCCTTCCATCTCTCCAGATGTGCTGCCGGTCCCGCTGAGTTACTCCAGCTTTTTGTGTCTATCTTCACTTTAAACCAGTATCTGCAGTTCCTTCTTACACGTTTTGAAAGAGAACTTTGTCAACTGCAGGCATGGGATTCTTGAGTGAAATCCTCCCCGGCAGTGAGGAGGATGGCTATTTGCAGCCGGATGCAGTAAGAGGTGGATAGTTACATAAAACCAATGATGCATTAAAAGCTGTCCTAGTAACCTCAGTAGTGTGGGCTCAAGGGGCATCTGTCACCCATCTCCATTCAGACTAAGCACAATGGGATGATTCATTGCACTGACTCCCATGAACACACAAGGACAGTCAGTAATTGTGGTTCTCCACTGTTCTTGGTGGAAGCTATGAGTGCCTAACTTCTGATCAACTCCCCTCTCCCCCATACATACCGTCTTGCAGCCAAAGCGGAATGATCTGCCATGGGATTCATCAGGGCTGCCAACTCTCACGCATTGAGCGTGAGACTAACGCATTCGATGAAATTCTCACGCTCTCACGCTGATGACAGAAGTTCTCACGCTCAAAAAAATATTTTTAAAAAATATATGAATAAATAAATAAAGTCACACTCCTCCACACTCACCAATGAGAATAGTTTTTTTATCCGCGGGTTCCTGGAAAGAACGAGCAATTTAATTGGTGTAAACTCATCGCACACTATTTAAAATGGCAATGTAGACAACAATGCTGGAGAAACTCAGCGGGTGAGGCAGCATCTATGTCTGAGTCTGACCCTTCTTCACACTCAAGCATTTCCCCAGCATTTGTGTCTACCGCTCTATAGATGCTGCCTCACCCGCATTCACATTCCCGTGCAGATGGTGTGAGAGGTGAGACACGACGGTGGTCCCAGCACCGACCCCCTCCGAGGCACCGCTCACACCTCCCACCCTCACCTCCGGCGGCTCTGTGTCTGGCGGCCGCTCTGTCCATACCGCATGGAGTTTCAATCCCGGCCCGGAGCCAGGAGCGGACCGTGTGAGTGGGGGCATCGGTGCCGTCTCCAGACCCACAGGGATGAATCTCGGGATATAGCTCCGCTCCGATGCCCAACCCCTGCGTCTCTGTCCCTCACCTCCCTCAGACTCCCGGATCACTGACCCTCACCTCCCCCGGACCCCAGCTGGGCACACAGCACCTGGGCTGGCCCGCATTCCTGGGGTGGGGGAGAGAGAGGGAAATGCTTCCTGGACATCGCCAAGTCTCCGCGCACTCAGGGTGTTGTCGCTGCTTCACTGACACACAATCTCACGCACTACCTAACACACACTCTCACACACAACCTAACACACACCCTTACACACACACACACAAGGTTTAAAGGGATATGGGCCAAATGCGGATAAATGGGACTAGTTTAGATGGGGCATCTTGATCTGCATGGACAAGTTGGGATGAAGGGCCTGTTTCCATGCTGTAAGACTGTGACACACTGTAGAAAGGGTGCAATTGCTCTGGAGACGATCCGATTTATGAACATATTGGCGGGGCTGGAATTTTTTTTTTACTTTGAAGAAAGATTTGATAACTGGGATTGTATTCTCTGTAGGAACAGAAGTGAAGAAAATACTTAGTTGAGGTGAATAATATTATGAGAATAGGACCTATTTCGCTTAACAAAGAGTGTAAGAAGGCACTGCAGATGGTGGTTTAAGCTGAAGATAGACACTAAAAGCTGGAATAACTCAGCAGGACATGCGGCATCTCTGGAGAGAAAGAATAGGTGATGTTTCGCGTCGAGACCTTCAGACTGAAGAGGTTGAAAACCAGCCATAAAACACAATGACTGGAGATGTGTGTTATCCAACTAAGGGTAGAAATTATAATCATGTGTTCATCTTTATTGATGTGACACCATAATAAATATATTACAGAATTTTTTTTTTAATGTGGTGGCACGGTGGCGCAGCGGTAGAGTTGCTGCCTTGCAGCACCACAGACCCAGATTTGATCCTGACTACGGGTGCTGTCTACAGTATTTGTACATTATCCTTATGACCACATGGTTTTCTCTGGATATTCTGGTTTCTCCCACATCCGAAAGAAGTGCAGGTTTGTAGGTTAATTGGCTTCATGTAAATTGTCCGTGGCGTGTAGGATACAACTGGTGTTAGGTAGATTGCTGGTCAGTGTGGACTTGGTGGGCCGAAGGGCCTGTTTCCACATATATGTTTTACATATATATCTTAATTTCATTGAACCATATGCGGTTGAATATGTGGCATTATTTTCGTCTTGTTTCTATAGTCAAAGGGTAAGGTTGATTGATTTATTTGTGCAGAACAGTGATAGAAATCCAACTCCTCTTGCCTTGTTTCTCTCTCTCTATATATATATGCATAACAGCATGAATTATAATCTGATTTCCATACATGAATATACTGAGGTCATTCATGTGCTGCACCTGTTGATCAGAGCCTGGCTCTGCTGTGGAATGTAGTTAGGAATGTAATTGGCCTAACCTTATTCATACCTAATCCAATTTAAAGCATAAATGTTGCATTCAAGTGTAAGTTAAAAGATTCGCAACAATATGCACCAGATTGCACAATTTCAAGCTGCAAAATGCAAAACCTCCCTACCAAGAACACCCCCCCCAGACATAGATGCTGCCTCACCCCCCCGTCCCCCCTTCCACACCTATGCCCCCTCACAATTTCTCACTCTCAACTCTCACCCAATGTTGGCAGCCCTGGATTCATTCACTTCTGTTTCATTGAATTCTGAATCCCTGTGCAATATGTTTACCTATCCCCTAACCCTCTCCCTTCTTGCTCTGCTTTTTATACTTGAGTTCACATTTATCTGATTGGTACATGGATAGGACAGGTTTGGAGGGATATGGACAAACGCGGGCAATTGGGACTAGTGTAGCTGGGACATGTTGGCCAGCATGGACAAATTGGGCCGAAGGGCCTGTTTCCTCATTGTATCACTCTATGACTGTTGGTCTGATGTAAGGGAGGCACAATGGCGTAGCGATAGAGTTGCTGCCTTACACCGCCAGAGACCCAGCTTCCATCCTGTGTATGGGTGCTGTCTGTATGGAGTTTACACTGCTGCGACTGCTGTGAGTTTGTACCCTGTGACTGTGTGGGTTTTCTTGGGGTGCTCTGGTTTCCTCCCACATCCCATATATGTGTTGTTTTGGGTCACCAATAATCTTATTGATCTCTCTATACCTTGGTACATGTGATAATATTAGAACCATTGAACCGTTGATGAACAAGATATATTCCAACATTAAAATGCTTACAATTCTTGGACATTTATTCAGAATCTCTGTACAGATTTGAATACTGTTGTGATCTAGTGCAATGCATTGCAAAAATGTGCAGACTTTAAACACATTTTAAATTCAAAGCGCAAAAGTTTCTGATTGGAAGATGGTAGACACCTTGGGGGTCAATGCTGGGGTTAATACATCATTTACATATTAATGACGTGTGTGTGGATTTGTGGAGTAAAATGTCATACATTTGCAGATGGTAGCAATCTAGGAGGTTTGTGAAATAGTGCAGAGGATAATAATACATTGCAGGACTGGATTATTTTGGCCTTGATCTCCAAGCCCTATTCAAATGCTGTCATTTTAAATTAACTTTATTCAAATATCGCTAAAAAAAATTCTTAAATTAAAATGTTGTTGGTAAACCTCCCACTATAAAATTCTAACAAGCACTAGCAACCAGGATCAGTAAATGTTTGATGCACAGGCATGCTCCATCAACAGGGGCAAGATGGAGGGTTAGATACAGAGTGAAGCTCCCTCTGCATTGTCCCGTCACACACTCCTGGGGGAGGTTGCTTCCCCTGTACGACTATCAGAAGGGGCTATTCATCACGTTTTGGCTGCACTTTAGTCACACGCTCATGATCTTTGGTCACCCGGTACAGAGGGGGGAGGGGTTTCCCTATCCGTCTACTCCTGGGCCTGGCCAAGATAGCCATTCGTGGGTCCAGGCAGCGGGTAGTCGATGGTCACACCAGAGTCGGCTGCCTGCCCGTCTTCTGGGCCTACGTCCGTGCTCACGTGTCCCTGGTGAGGGAACACGCGTTGGGTGTCCATTGGGATTCTGGAGGCCTTCTATGATCACTGGTCGCCGAGAGTGGTCGAGTGTATTGTAGATAAAGATGCCACTATTATAATGATTGCCTGATGTTATGTGAAGGAAGTGGGTTCTTCGCTGCTGGTACAGATGATGGGCTGAATGGTCTACCTCTGTGGAATAATGATTCTGGAGCTGAAGTTTTCACTCATTAGAGACATGTACATTTTGTATTTGCTGTGAATGTACACTTGAATAATAATAAGCTGGGTGCGGTTGCATTGTTAACATCTCGAGAAGCAGCTTGGCATTTTCAGGTGACATTACCACGATTTTGTGTTTAGGGAAAAAAAAATTAATTGTTTTCGATCGGTTTCTCACAACAGAATTCCTTGTTGATTTATTTTGTTTGGATGAATGTTCTACGACTGTTTGCATTTTTGTTTCTTGTCTTCCCCATTTCCCTTCCTGAGGTTGTCCACCTGCTTGCAACTGGGGCTCGCCTTAGAGGAGCTGAGGTTTGAGGGAGATTCAGTGGTGTAGCTCGGCCAAGAATTAAACTCTTCCACTGGAAGAAGGTTTAACAACAGGGATTCAGGATAATTAAGGGGAATGGTGGTGGGAGCAAGTTCAACAGAATCTTTCAATGCTGGGCCTGACTGGAGGAAGGAGGACTTGATGCAGAAGAATATAAATCTGAATAGGAGTAGGCCATTCGGTCCCTCCAGCCTGTGCTACTGTCCAATAATGGGTGATATTCTCCTTCATTTTCTTGATCTATTCCCACAACCACTGAATACTCTGATGTGTAGAAAGGAACTGCAGATGCTGGTTTAAACCGAAGATAAACGCAAAATGCTGGTTTAAACTCAGCGGGACAGGCCGCATCTCTGGAGAGAAGGAATGGGCGACGTTTTGGGACGAGACTCTGCTTCAGACTGAGAGTTTAGTGATAGATCCTCCACAGCTCAGGAATAGAAAATTCCAAAATGTCACCAGTGAATGGAGAAATTAATTTCAATCTAAAACTAATTCATCCCTTATTTGAAAATACCCTCCATTTATCTGGGGGGTCATGTCCAAAATTGATTTAGTATGTTTCAATGTAGTCTAATGGTATTGGTATTGGTTCATTATTGTCATTCGTACTGAGATATAATGGAGATGGTTGTTTGTGCCATTCTGACATTCCTTTTGAATTATAGATTCGTACAGCACAGAAATGTGGTCGCACTATTTAAAAACGAGTTCGCATTTTCCTGTGTGCTGAGTGGTGGTTGTGTTACCACAATGGATGATTTTCACTTTTTATTCACATTCCAGTCTTGCCATCAGCAAACCTAGATAATTGGTCTCCTTAGCCAAATCGTTGACATGAGTAGCTGGGGCCCAAGTGCTGAATCTTACGATGCCCCAATTATTACAGCCTGCCAACCTCAAAAGGGCCTGTTTCATTCCCACTCCTCACTGTTAATTCAGCCTCAATCCCTCATTCTATATTTCCTTCGATTCCGCCTGCTCCTACCCTTCCAATTAGCTGCTTCGAAGAATCTTTTTTAAAGCCCGCTAAAGATCCAAATACACCACATCCACTGGTTCTCTGTCATTTCAATCAGGTTCTATCAGGTCTCCCCTCAGCCTCTGATGCTCCACATAAAACAATCCAAGTGTGTCTAACTTTTCCTTATGGCTAATTGCCTCTAATCGAGGCATTATTCTGGTAAACAGCTTCTGTAAGCTCTCCAAAGCCTCCACATTGTTTCTATAATGGAGCAACCAGAACCACAATCAATACTGGCCTCTTGATCAGTTCAATCTGTAATGTTCCATGTCTTTGTAGTTTTTAAGCCAGTCCTTGAAATCTCACAAAAAGCTGTAGTAACTCAATGGGACAGGCAGCATCTCTGGAGAGAAAAAATAGGTGGTCTTTCGGGTCGAGACCCTTCTTCAGACTTCTTGAAATCTCAGTCTTTGTCCAAGCTCTCAGTCATTTGTCTAATTTAGTTTAGTTTAGAGATATAGCATGAAAACAGGCCGTTCGGCCCACCGAGACCATGCTGACCATCGATCATCTGTACACTAGTTCTACGTTATCCCAGTGTCGCGTCCTACACACTAGTGGCAATTTACAGAAGCCAGTTAACCTACAAACCTGCACGTCTTTGGAATGTAGGTGGAAACCGGAGCATCCGGAGAAAACCCATGTGGTCACAGGGGGAATGTACAAACTCTCGTAGTCAGGATCGGACCGGGTCTCTAGCGCTGCGTCACTGTGCTGCCCCTCAAATACAAGGCTGTCCGAGCCTCGGTGTTGAATTTCCTGTTGTCGAGTTGCAGTGAGCTGGGGAGGGGGGGGGGGGCAATACCGGGGGAGCGCCGTACTGTGGGAGGGGGGTGGTGGGGGTGAGGTAGCACCACACTGTGGGAAGGGCAGTGAGGTAGTGCTGCACTGTGGCAGGGGAGGGGGAGGGGTTGGGGTGCGGGAGCACTGCACTTTTTTTTAACTCAATCTATTTACAATAAAATGTACAATACTAAATTATTCAAAAGAATCCCACCACCACAATACAAGCAAAACAGATATTCCCAAATTACTATTACCCCGCCCTTACTGAGGATACATTCCACCCACCGCGGTGCCCAGTGGTTCCGGAAATACCCCAGGGAGCCCGTGGACAGCACGTAGTCCCTCTCTAGTACCACCCGGGCGCGGACGTAACCCCGGAAAAGGGGCAGTCAGCTGGCTCAGGCAGAGCCCTCTTCCGCCTGGCGCCGTGACGGGCCGATGGCCAACTTGGCCAGGCCTAGGAGCAACTTGACCCGGACATCTTCAGCCCTATCCTCTTCCCTACGCACAGGGTGCCCAAAGACAAGGATGGAGGGAGCACCGCACTGTGGGAGGGCGGTCTGAGGGAGCGTCACACTGCGGGATGGGCGGTGAGAGCCAACCTCCTTGTCTAAATGTCTACCCTAAGGTGCCAACCTAAGGACCCCCTCACCCTCCCATTTCTCCCCAAGGTAGGCAAAAAATTCACGCCTCCATCCCAGAAAAGAGCTGCCGCAACCTCCCCTATTGATTGAAACAATATTTATCTGAATTAATAGTTGGAGAGTAATGATATGGTGATTATCACGTCTGATGTCAGTGGACTCTTGCTGTGTGTTAGTTGGTCATATCATTGTTCATTAGTGTTGTGACGCTAGATTAGTGATGTCAAAGCGAGCGTGTTTGCACCGACAGATACATGTCTCCCCTCGTATCAAATCCAGCTTGACTGAATTTGGGCATGTCCCGATTTTTGGATTTGCTAAATGGTTGCTTGGATAGAGTGAGATTCTTTCCTCGACGCCCACCCTTTTCCAAGTGGAGGTTCTTGGGTTTTTTTGTACATGTTTGTTACTCATCTACAATGGTGGTCTCTTAGCAACTAAGCTATTGGAGCCCACTCATTGCCATGGCAACAAGCTAGTGCAACTGCAAATCGGACAACATGGTCCAAAATGTTTGCTTAATGGAGCCTGCAAAAAAAAATGTTAAAATACCATCTTGATGTTAACTCTTAAAACCCATCTGCAGTGCCCTATGTCTGATTTCGGATGAATATTCCTCCTTTCTCACCTGAAGCGTCGGTTAGGTAATCAAACAAGGCCTTGGTTTTGTTGTTTATCCCAAGATGGCACCTGTCTTGGAGAAAAGCTCCATTTACTAGATACATAAATAAAGGACATTTATTGTCACGTACACCAACTGGTGTAGTGAAATTTGATTTGCCATGCAGCACGCAGATAAAGATAAGACACAACATTAAAGAATTTAACAATATACATAAAGACATTCAATTCAATTCAATTCAATTCAAGTTTAATGTCATTGCACAAATACAAGTATAGGTACAACGAAATGCAGTTTAGCGTCATTCTTAGTGATAGCGATATAAAAAAATAAATACAGAGTGCAGTGGTAGCAGTACGGAAATAAATAAATACAGGGTACAGACAAGTCTATCAGCTGGGCTCCGAGTTCAGCAGTCTGATGGTGTAGTTGAAGAAGCTGTTCTTCGTCCTACTGGTGCGGGACCTGAGGCTCCTGTACCGCCTCCCTGATGGGAGGAGGGCAAACAGTCCATGGTTAGGGTGTGAGGGGTCCTTGATGATCTTCCTGGCCCGCTTCAGGCACCGTTTTCGGTGGAGGGCATCCATGGCAGGGAGCGGGGCACCGATGATGTACTGGGCGGTTTTCACCACCCGTTGTAGTGCCTTCCTGTCTGCCACGGTGCAACTGCTGTACCATACCGTAAAGCAGGTGGTCAGGATGCTTTCAATGGTGCAGCGGTAGAAGTTCGTCGGGATCCGGGGGGACAGGTGGGCTTTTTTGAGCCTCCTCAGAAAGTAAAGGCGCTGCTGTGCCTTTTTGATTAGCTTTGAGGTGTTGAGGGACCAGGACAGATCCTCCGAGATGTGTACCCCGAGGAATTTGTAGTTGGAGACCCGCTCCACCTCAGTCCCGTTTATATGGATGGGGGTGTGTCTGCCCCCTCTGTTCTTCCGAAAGTCAACAATTATTTCCTTCGTCTTCTGGGAGTTGAGGACGAGGTTATTGTTGGCACACCAGGTAGTCAGGTGCTGGACCTCCTCCCTGTAGGCTGATTCGTCATTATCACTAATCAGTCCTACCACCGTGGTGTCATCGGCAAATTTTATAATGGCGTTGGAGCCATACTTGGGGATGCAGTCATGCGTGAAGAGGGAGTAGAGGAGAGGGCTGAGCACACAGCCCTGTGGCACGCCGGTGTTCAGTGTTATAGTGGAGGAGGTGAGGTTGTTGACCCTAACAGACTGTGGTCTGTTAGTGAGGAAATCCAGAACATCCCCCCACAATGGTTCCCACTGTGAGGGAAGGCACAAAGTCCAGTCCCCATCCCCTTTTCCACCCATAGTCGGGCCTATTGAGGCCTCCACCGTCGCCGCTAAGGGGCCCGATGTTACAGGCCCTTCTTCACCGGGTGATGGTGCTCCGGAGTCAGGAGAACCCTCCCAGCGTCTTGGGATGCCTGGAACGGCCGCTTCCTTACCGGAGACCACGGCTTCCGATTTCCGATTACATGATGGAATCAGAATAGAATTGGTCCCAAGGTGCTTCTCAAGAGACCTATTAGATTAATATTGACACTAAAAGAGGTGCTGAAAGAGGTGTCAGGTGACGACTTTGGTAGATGAGATTGGCTTTAAGTCATATCTTAATGGAGAAGAGAGGGGGTAACAGATCAGGGAGAGAATTTAAGATCTTGCTGCCAAGGGATGGGCTGCCAACAGTGGAGAGGTCAAGACGTAGACACTGCAAATGCAACAATCTTGAGCAAAGTGCCAGAGATCAGGCAACATCCGTGGAGGGAATGGACAGACATGATGTTTGGTTGGGACCTTCTTCAGATTGATTGGAGTTGGGGGCGGTTGGGGGGGGGGGGTAGAGAAAGCTGGAAGAGAGAGGGAGATGGGACAGCTTGGCAAGTGATGGGTGGATATAGGTGAGAGGAGGTGATTGGCGGATGGGTGGAGATAATGATAAAGGTTAGAGGTGAAAAGGAGAAAAAGGGTGGTCAGATAAGGAGAGAAGAAGAGTGAAATGTAAAGCCGGAGGGTGGAAGGAGACTGGGGGAGGGGAAGGAGAAGAAAACATGGAAATGGGAGACTGAAAGATGGGAGATGAGTATACTGAGGAGGGGAAGGAGCAGTGATTTAATGGACATTTATTGTCACATCTCAACTTAAACATTACATTGTGAAATTCATTTGCATATAAGGCCTCCATGTTTGGTGCCATTTCACTGAGGTGGTGGGCTGGAGACGTTACGTTCATACGTTCTAGGAGCCATTCGGCCCATCAAGTCTACTCTGCCATTCAATCATGGCTGATCTACCTTTCCCGCTCAACTCCATTCTCCTGCCTTCTCCCCGTAACCCCTGACATCTGTCCTAATCAAGATTCTATCTATCTTTGCCTTCTGTGGCAATGAATTCCTTATTTACAGAGAATGCGGGAGAAGGTTTGTGAATGTTGCCAGGACTGGGATAGGTTAGGGTATATGATGGGGTAGCTGTCTATCAAACAGAAGGCGGAGGTGTTTCAAACTGTGGGGGTGGGGGGCAGCTCGATAGGGAAAATACAAAGGGCCTGTTACCCTTGGAAAAGTGGTCAAAACAAGGGGAAGAATGTGATTGGCAGAGGGACTAGAGAGTAATTGAGTCGGCAGAACTCTCTGCTGAAGGGGGGACAGACCTGGTGCTGGGATTCCTCTCTACATGGAAACTTGTTATTCTGATAATAAAAAATTATGTGAGGCAGAGATAACATTAATAGTCAGTGCTGGAGTAACTCAGCGAGTCAGGCAGCATTTCTTGAGAAAAAGGATAGGTGATGTTTTGGGTCGGGACCCTACTTCAGACTTGTTCCAAGTTGTAGTGAATCTTTGATATAAACCAGCATCTGCAGTTCTTTGTTTCTACTGCCTAATAGTCAGAATCTCTTTTCGCATGACAGGTGAGTCCAGCACTAGAGGGCTCAAATTTAAGGGGAGAGTGGAGAAATCTAAAGATATGAGGCAATAGTTTTTCCTTACAGAGGGGTGGTGAATATCTGCCTGACGATTAGTAGAGGCAGCTAGTATTACAACCTTTAAAAGGCATTAGAATCTGAGATACAGTATGGAAACAGGTCCTTCGGCCCAACTTGCCCACACTGGCCAACATGTCCCAGCTACACTAGTCCCACCTGCCTAACCGTGGTCCATATCCCTACTAACCTGCCCTATCCATGTACCTCACCAACTGTTTCTTAAATGTTGGGATAGTCCCAGCCTCAGCTACCTCCTCCGGCAGCTGTTCCATACACCCACCACCCTTTGAGTGAATAAGATACCCCTCAGATTCCTATTAAATCTTTACCCCTTCACCTTAAACCTTTGTCCTCTGGTCCTCGATTCGCCTACTCTGGGCAAGAGATTCTGTGCATCTAGAACATACTTGATTGGAATAAAAGTAGAAGGATATAGGTCTAATATGGGCAAAAGTTACAAGAGTAGATAGGCATCACAGTCAAGGTGAACAAACTTATGTAAGGGCTGCGCAATTCTAGGAATCTATTCGTGAATGTGAAGAGCTGTGACCTGCAGGGTGTGGATTAAGCTGGAGAAGTTTGTTTTTAAGTAGGTGGCCACCTATAATATACTATGGACATTTTCTATAGTATCTTAATGCTATGAGGCAGCACAATGGTGCAGTGGTAGAGTTGTTGCCTTGCAGCGCCAGAGACCCGGGCTCGATCCTGACTACGGGTGCTGTCTGTACAGAATCTGTACGTTCTCCCTGTGACCTTGTGGGTTTTCTCCGGGTGCTCCAGTTTCCTTCCGCACTCAAAAACACGTGCAGGTTTGTAGGTTAATTGGCTTCTGTAAAGTTGTATTTGATCCCTAGTTTGAAGGATAGTGCTAGTGTACGGGGTGATTGCTGTAAGTGCAGACTCAGTGGGCCGAAGGGCCTGTTTCCACGCTGTATCTCTAAAGGCTAAAGTCTATCGGAATGAATTGACAAAATCACTGACTTGAGAATGTGCGTCCAATTATAGTGATTTCAACTCTTCTTTCAAACACACTCTCTTTCGCAAATAAGTTTGTCGATGGGATGTGACTGTCATTGTTTATTGCCCATCAGTACTTGCCCCTGACTAGACATTTGAGAGCTAAATCCATCAGAGTGGGGCAGGAGTCACACACAGGCCAGGCCAGGCCAGGTAAGGAAGGCAGGTATCGCAGCCTGAAGGACATAGCGTTTCACTGCAGTAATTAGCTTCTCATTGTAACAGAGACACCTTTCTGGCTGTGGATTTATTTAATCACTTGAGTTTAAAACCCCTCATGGCTTTGGTGGGAATTGAACTCTTTGCCAACGGGAGGTTGAGGGGAGGGATGCCTGATAGAAGTTTCTATAATTCTGAGAGACATAGAGAGGATAGACTGTCAGAACCTTTTTCCCAGGGTGGGAATGTCCAACACTAGAGGGCACAGCTGCATGGTGAGAGGAGGAAAGTTTAATGGAGATGTGTGGGGCAGGTTTGGAATATTTTGTCACTTTGTTGATGCCGTTTATGTGGCCACTCTTTGTATACCTTGGGTATACGAACCAAAGAATATCACTGTGACATATGTGACAATGACGTATCATTCATCCATTCATTTATACACAGAGTGGTGTGGCTTGCATGTGCACTGCCACTGCACGAGGCAGATAAGATAGATTGACTGAAGAAAGCTGGAAGAGAGGGGCATCAGGGAAGGCCCCAGCAGAATTGTTAGTCATGGGTGAGGTACCCAAAGTTGGAGAGTGGCTTTTATTTTAAAAGAGCTTCAAGGACAGGCCAGAGAACTCCAGGCCGGTGAGCCTGACATCAGTGGCTGCAACGTTACCAGAGGGGATTCTGAGGCAAAGGATCTATTGGCATTTGTGCAGGCAACTGCTGATTAGGGATAGTCATCATAACTTTGTACATGGGAAATGATGTCTCAGAAATGTGATTGGGTTTTTGAAGAGACAAAAAAGCACTGATGAGGCCACAGCGGTAGATGTTGTTTTACAGGAGTTGAGCAAGTTATTTGGCAAGGACCCACATGATATACTGGTTTCCAAGGTCAGATCATATGGTATCCAGGGTGAGTTAGCCAATTGGATACCAAATTGGCTTCAGAGGGTCGTGGTGGAGGGCTGTTATTCAGATTGGAGCTTTGTGACCAGGAGTGTGCTGGAGGCATCCATGCCGAATCATGCTGTTTGTCATTTATTTTAACGAGATGATGATGTTGTTAACATGGTTTGTAAGTGTGCGGAAGGCATGGAGGATAGTGAGATCAGTGTGAGGTATACTAAAACCTCGGGCATTTTGAGATCAAGAAGGTGGTGATGTTGGGTCTCTTGATGAGCATTGAGATGTGCTTCACCGCCCCTCCACAGCGTGGCATTCACTCACCCCCGCCCCCCCCCCACAGCACAGCACTCCCTTATCCCCCCCCCACAGCACAGCACAGCACTCCCTCCCCCCGCCCTCCCTCCCCCCCCACAGCACAGCACTCCCTCATCCCCCCCCACAGCACAGCACTCCTTGCCCCCCGCCCTCCCTCCCCCCCACAGTACGCACTCCCTCATCCCCCCCCCCACAGCACAGCACTCCCTCCCCCCGCCCCCCCCACAGCACAGCACTCCCTGCCCCCCGCCCTCCCTCCCCCCCACAGCACAGCACTCCTCATCCCCCCCCACAGCACAGCACTCTCTCCCCCCCGCCCCCCCCACAGCACAGCACTCCCTCCCCCCCGCCCTCCCTCCCCCCCCACAGCACAGCACTCCCTCACCCCCCCCACAGCACAGCACTCCCTCCCCCCGCCCCCCCCACAGCACAGCACTCCCTCATCCCCCCCCCACAGCACAGCACTCCTTGCCCCCCGCCCTCCCTCCCCCCCACAGTACGCACTCCCTCACCCCCCCCCACAGCACAGCACTCCCTCCCCCCCCCCCCCCACAGCACAGCACTCCCTCATCCCCCCCACAGCACAGCACTCCCTCCCCCCCGCCCTCCCGCCCCCCACAGCACAGCACTTCCCTCATCCCCCTCCTCCCGCAGTGTGGCGCTCCCTCACCCCCCCTCCCACAGTGCAGCGCTCCCTCACCCCCCCCCCACAGTGCAGCGCTCCCTCACCCCCCCCCACAGTGCAGATCCCCTGACCCCTGTCCCTCCCCACTCCCAAAGTGCAGGACCCCTCACCCCCCGCCCCTCGCACAGTGCAGTGCTCCCTCAACCCTGACCCCCCCCCCCCCCACAGCACGGTGCCCCCTCATCTTCGTAACTCCTATCTCTAGTGCAGGGCTCCCTCACCCCGCCCCCCCCCCCCACACAATGCAGGGCTCCCTCATCATCGCCCCCCCCCCCCCACAGCACGGTGCCCCTTCATCATCGTTACCCCGCACAGTGCAGGGCCCCCCCCCACAGCACGGTGCCCCTTCATCATCGTTACCTCCACAGTGCAGGGCCCCCCCCACAGCACGGTGCCCCTTCATCATCGTTACCCCCACAGTGCAGCCCCCCCCCCCACTGCACGGTGCCCCCTCATCATCATTACCCCCACAGTGCAGGGCCCCCCCCCACAGCACGGTGCCCCCTCATCATCGTTACCCCCCACAGTGCAGGGCCCCCCCACAGCACGGTGCCCCTTCATCATCGTTACCCCCACAGTGCAGGCCCCCCCACAGCACGGTGCCCCCTCATCATCGTTACCCCCACAGTGCAGGCCCCCCACAGCACGGTGCCCTTCATCATCGTTACCCCCACAGTGCAGCCCCCCCCCCCCCCCACTGCACGGTGCCCCCTCATCATCGTTACCCCACAGTGCAGGGCCCCCCCCACAGCACGGTGCCCCCCTCATCATCGTTACCCCCACAGTGCAGGGCCCCCCCCACAGCACGGTGCCCCCTTCATCATCGTTACCCCCACAGTGCAGCCCTCCCCCCCCACTGCACGGTGCCCCTTCATCATCGTTACCCCACAGTGCAGGCCCCCCCCACAGCACGGTGCCCCTTCATCATCGTTACCCCCACAGTGCAGCCCCCCCCCCCCCACAGCACGGTGCCCCTTCATCATCGTTACCCCCACAGTGCAGCCCCCCCCCCCCCCACTGCACGGTGCCCCTTCATCATCGTTACCCCCACAGTGCAGGGCCCCCCCCACAGCACGGTGCCCCCTCATCATCGTTACTCCTATCTCTGGTGCAGTGCCGCATAACTGAACACCAGAACTGTGCTGTCTCTGCACTGATTGGATGTGAGCAGGGAATTAACCCAGTGCTTTACAACATAAACCATGCCAGAGGGCAAGATTGAATGTTTGCGATTTTGAACATTTAAATGTGTTGGGGATTGATATTTAGTGTTGGTTGCACGGTTGGGTGGAAAATGTACAGATTGTGTGAAGGGACATTCGGTTCCAGTGTGCCCGGCATTTGTAAGATAACAAAGCCCCTTAATAAAATGAAGCTTTAGCCCAGTTGTCAAAGGCCAATGGCCCTCAGTCCCTGCCCTTCTGGAAGTGAACCGACAGGTTTTGAACCACCTCTACATATGAAAGTTCTGGTGGTTTCCTTTTGATTCCTGGTTTTCCCGCATTTACGAGTGTTTTATTTTGTGTTTGCGTTTGAAGAGCTGCTATTAAGCAATATTTAGCCAACAGCCTGATACAGCAGAGTAACACATCACTGCAGCTGTTGTGAGCGTGCAGAAAGCAATGTTTCCACTCTCGCATCTCAGACAGTCAATCCCCAGACTCCAAGGGTTAAACACCAGGCTAATATTCATTGACTAACCATGTATTTCCCAGAAATGTTCATGATTGGGGGAGTGGTTTGCGTAGAGTTTCTGCAACTTCTGGGAGGCTATTTGGTGGAGAAACGAGTCTCCTAGTTTGGGGCACCCAGAAACTACAGATGCTGGATCCCTGAGCAAAATGCAAAGTGCTGCAGGAAGTCAGTGGGTCCGTTAGCGTCTATGGAGGGAATGCCAGAAGTGTCCCGACCGGAAACATCGTCAGTCCATTCGCTCGACAGATAGACAATAGACAATAGGTGCAGGAGTAGGCCATTTGGCCCTTCGAGCCAGCACCGCCATTCAATATGATCATGGCTGATCATCCCCAATCAGTACCCCGTTCCTGCCTTCTCTCCATATCCCCTGACTCCGCTATCTTTAAGAGCCCTATCTAGCTCTCTCTTGAAAGCATCCACAGAACCGGCCTCCACCACCCTCTGAGGCAGAGAATTTCACAGACTCACCACTCTGTGAGAAAAAACGTTTCCTCGTCTCCGTTCTAAATGGCTTCCTCCTTATTCTTAAACTCGATCCACATAATATTCTTAATATGCTGCCTGAGCCGCTGAGTTCCTCCAGTTTTTCCCAATGGTTGGTAAGTATGGGAGTTGGAGTAGAGGCTGGAAAGTGGGAACTGCTGTAGGCGTGGAGTTTTGGAGGGAGAGAGGGGGAACACTCTCCTAGATAAGATAAGATGCATTTATTTGTCACATGTGCCAATTGCCACAGTGAAATTAAATCACCATACAGCCATACAGTAAAAATAAAGAACACAACATGGAGTAGATAGAATTCAACATAAAACATCCCTCCACAGCAGGATCAAAAGTTCCCACTGTGCGGGAAGGCACCAAAGTCAGTCTCTTCCCAATGTTCTCCACTGCCTCCCCGAGCCCTCTGCAGTCGCCGCTACGGGCGGCCCAATGTCCAGGCCCGCTCCCCGGGGTGGTGTAAGTCCGACGTCGGGGCTGGGGGACGTCCTCAGCGGCCTGGACCCTGAGTCGGCCCCCTCCTACAGGAGTCCGCGGCTCCCAAAGTCCACTGGCAGCGCCGGGTGCAGATGCAACGCTGGAGGCCCTCGGCAAAGGGAGTTGTTCAGCTCCACCCGCGTTGGGAGCTCTCTAAACCAGAGCTCCTGTACAAGGCCGCCAGTCAATGGACAGGTTGAAATTCTGGAGACACTAGGAACTTAAGATGCTGGAATCTTATGTAGAACACAAAGTACTGGGGCAACTCAGTTGGTCAGACAGCACCTCTGGAGCATCTCAGTCTGAAGAAGGGTCCCGACCTGAAACGTCACCCTTCTTTGTCTCCAGAGACGCTGCCTGACCGGTTGAGTTACTTCAGCTCTTTGTGCCTATCTCTGGAAGATATGGACAGGCGACTTTCAGTCTGGAACCCTTCTTCAGTGTGGAACATTACAAACTGTTCCTTCATCATTGCTAAGTTTAAATCCTGGAGCTTTCTCCCTTCACCAATAGGCCTGTTTCTGTACTGTGTTGTTCTATCTTCTAGGACACAGTGAAGGTGAGCTGTTCATAAGATCATAAGTGATAGGAGCAGAATTAGGCCATTCGGCCCATCTAGTCTACTCCGCCATGCAATCATGGCTGATCTATCTCTCCCTCCTAACCCCATTCTCCTGCCTTCTCCCCTTAACCCCTGACACCCGCACTAATCAAGAATCTATCTATCTCTGCCTTAACTATATCCACAGCCTTCTGTGGCAAAGAAATCCACAGATTCACTACCCTCTTCAAGAATCTATCTATCTCTGCCTTAACTATATCCACAGCCTTCTGTGGCAAAGAAATCCACAGATTCACTACCCTCTGACTAAATAAATTCCTCCTCATAGCCTTCTTAAATGAAAGTCCTTTAATTCTGAGGCTGTGACCCCTGGTCCTAGACTCTCCCACGAATGGAAACATCCTCTCCACATCCACTATCATTTTACTATTCGGTGTGATCCAATGAGGTCCCCCCTCATCCTTCTAAACACCAGCGAGTACAGGCCCAGCGCCATCCATTGTATGTTAACCCACTTGTTACTGGGATCATTCCTGTAAACCACCTGGGGTTGCAGGTGGAGATGAGAATGCTGAGGAATGTAGTTCACACCAATGTCTATGTGTTCATTAGAAATGGATCAGACTCTGTTGTGACGCACACCTCAGTTAAATAGTCTGGATAGAATGTGTGTAAGTAAGTAGGAGATTGTTTGTGCCTTTTCTTCCCCAATGATTGAGTTTCTAGGGTCGGGTTCTAGTGAATTAACCAGAGCAAACTTGAGCTGCTGTATTTCCCATTATGAACTACCGAGTGTTTCCTGGGTCTAATCTCACTTCCACACACACGGGAAGTCTCCTGCACCCCCGGAAATTCTCCCTCTGCTTTCCTTCCTTGCTCACTCCCCTCCCTCCCCTCTCCCTCGTTCCCCCATCCCCTACCTCCCCACCCTCTTCTTTCCCACTCCCCTCCCTCTCCTTCATTTCCCACTCCCCTCCCTCCCTCGTTTCCCACTCCCCTCAGCCCATGCTCCCTCACAGTTCCGTGGTGAGCCCAGCCTGGAGAGCGAGCGAACGAGGGGTTAATGCAGGAGCTGCTGATGCTGTGAGGCAAACTGCAGGGACAGGAGGGGATGGAATGTTTTCTTAATCATGGAAGGCGCGTCTTATGGGAAGAGATTAAACAAAATTCATTGTAAACAATGTGGGGACCTCGTTCTGGCTTCTAGTACTGATGACAGGACTCTCTTGGGCAGTTAATGAGTGGTCCTGCCTGCATTACAAAACATTCAGCAATTTCTATTCAGCCCCGTGATTATTATCCCCGCAACACCCCCTCCACCCCACCCTGCTCACTCCCTCCCCACCCCCTACCCCCCTCAACACACAGTGAAATATACCTCGCCCACCAAACAGATCGCAAGACTGAATGACACTGATCTGAAAGCGTGAACAGGGAGCCCATCAGCTCACCTCCCTAGTGGGGACCTCTCCATCTCACGCTGAGATTCCCCCAACCCACCCCCTCCCCACCCTTCTCTCCTCCTCCCCAGCTAAACACAACCCGACAGTTCTGGGTCGCAAAGCTGCAAGGGGCTTTCAACCTTTTAGTTTAAAAAAATACATATAAATCTTCCATCGCGCTGCTGAGGGGAGACAGACTCTGCTCTGTACATGAAGAGAAAAGCAAAGCTGACATCCCTTTGCCCCTGTGTGGTACGTATCTCTCTCTCTCTCTCTCTCTCTCTCCGTGTCTCTCTCTCCCTCTCCCTCCCTCTCCCTCTCTCTCTCTCTCTCTCTCTCTATGCGGTTCAGCTGTATAAATGTGTGAGTGTTTACATGTATGTGGGCACAGGTGTACATGCTTATGTGGATCCAGATGTGTGCGTGTGTATCCAGGTGTTTACATTAATGGTGAGTGGTGTGCCTGTGTGCGTGACATGAACATGTTTATGCGTATGTAATATGTTTGATTTGTGTACGTAGCTTTGCGTGTGTGTATGATGAATGGTTGTGTGTGTATCTGTTTGCATGTTGTTTATATGTGTATCTTGTATTATGCATTTTCTTTACGTGAATGCCAATGAGCTTTGTTTATACTTGCATTTTCAGGTGCATGCATGAGTGTGTGTCTGCCTGCATGTTTGTTTGCATGCATGAATGTTTGTTTACATGTTTAGGTTTGCATCATTTATGTGGGCATATTTATCTGTGGTGCACTTTTGCATGTGAGTATGTGTGTGTGTTCGTGTACACAAGTGTCTATACATGCATTATTTTGCATTGGCAAGTGTCTGTGCATCTGTATACATTTATGTGTTAGAGTTAGATTTAGTTCTTGGGGCTAAGGAAATCAAGGGATATGGGGAAAAAGCAGGAACGGGGTACTGATTTTAGATGTTCAGCCATGATCATATTGAATGGCAGCGTTGGCTCGAAGGGCCGGATGGCCCACTCCTGCACCTATTTTTTATATTTCTATATTTCTATGTGTGGGTATGTAGGTTTGTATGTGTTGTGTGTATGAGTGTTTACTTGGTGCTGTATGTGTACCTTTTGCATGTTTATATTGGGAGTACGCGCAAGTTAGTTCATGAATGTGCATCGTGTGTGCTTCTGAATGCCTTTGTGTACATGCACAAGTGTTTCACACTTATGTCCACATGCATTTGAGGGTCTTTCAGTGTTCAGTGTATGTACAAATGCGTGCATGCGTATGGGCAAGGAGCACGTGTTTGCGTTCATTCAGGTTTGTGGAAGTGTGCACACGTGCACCTGTGCCCTCCCAGTGCGTAGGCTTTGCTGAAGGCCTCCTGTTGATGTTCGCAGCCCCCTCCCCTGTGACTGTTTTACAAGGTGAAGTATTCGTGTGTGGGTGCTGCAGAGCCAGTTATGGTCGCTTTTTGACGTTCCAGAGTTTTTTACCATGTTCATCAGGGTCGGGGGGGGGGGGGTGGGATTGGACCACATCCTGTTTCCAGGGAAAGTTCAGTTCAAGATTCCAAGCCCCACCCTGGTGTATTCTGCGGGGGGAGGGGGGGGTGGGCTTCTGAGTACGTTGAAGAGGATAGACACAAAAAGCTGGAGTAACTCAGCGGGACAGGCAGCATCACTGGAGAGAAGCAATGGGTAACGTTTCGGGTCGAGACTCCTTCTTCAGACCCATTCCTTCTCTCCAGAGATGCTGCCTGTCCCGCTGAGTTACTCCAGCTTTTTGTGCCTATCTTCGGTTTAAACCAGCATCTGCAGTTCCTTCTTACATGTTGAAGAGGGTAATCTTTTTAATTACCTACTCAACTTGGGCTCCTGCTGTGAATCCCAATCAGAAGTGCCTCAGTGCTGGCTGTGTGTTAGAGTCACATAATTATGCAGCACCAAAACAAGCCCTTCGGTCCATGTCTATGATAACCAAGATGCTGCATCTAAGCTAGTCCGATTTACCTGCGTTTGGCCCATAACTCTTGGAACCTTTCCTATCCATGTACCCGTCCTAGTGTCTTTATTGGTGCCCATTAGGTGGTTGTGGGTGAGAAGGGAGTTAGTCCACGGGCTCTATTGTCGCAGACCACAGTTGCTGGCTGCAGTGGGCGCCAACAGGTGCAGTGTTTCACCTGCATTAACAATGACCTTGCCCCAACAAATTGCAATGTCCTGGGACATCCAAAACTGACAAGGAGGATGCAAAGTACAGTCAGTATTGTAACGTATCAACATATGCACAGCAGGTTCCCATAATGTAACAATGACTGGATCATCTCATTTCAGTTATGTTAGTTGAGGGATGATTGTTGACCTCTTGGCTTTGGGGAGTCTCCCCTGCCCTTCTTCCAAATGCTGGCGGTGTGGTCATTCTCATCAACAAGACAGGACACATGGACCACGGTTTATTGTCTCGTCCAACTCCCTCCAAATGACAATGTTGCAGTGAGAGGGACAGAAGTTTAGGGGTAACATGAGGGGGAACTTCTTTACTCAGAGAGTGGTGGCTGTGTGGAATGATCTTCCAGCAGAAGTGGTGGAGGCAGGATCGATTTTAACATTTAAATTTAAAGTGGATAGGTATATGGACGGGAAGGGAATTGAGGGGTATGGTCTGAGTGCAGGTAGATGGGACTAGGGGGAAATAAATGGTCGGCACGGACTGGAAGGGCCAAGAAGGCCTGTTTCCGTGCTGTAATTGTTATATGGTTATATGGAGAGCTGGGTATTGGGCAGTAAGACTTGGAGAAAGCTCAGGCACCAGTTGGTAGGATGGCATTTCATGAGCTTCAGCCAATGACTGTGCCGAATAGAGATTAACAACCAGCCCCTACCATTCATTGCCCCATAAATGGTATTTATATACGAATGCCCCGTTCAACCCTGCACTGTCATATCTGGCCAGTAACCTAGTTGGACAAGGCACATAAATATTGTGGCTACAAGAGGAGATCATGGGCTGGGTATCCTGTTGCCAGTGACCCCATCTACAAGGCGATAGAACGTTCTTCAGCTCCAATAACCCTCAATGAACTTCAGCTCCATTCAGACATAATTAGGCCGCTTGATTAGCACACCACCCGTTTATTCTGTCCACCATCTACAGACAATAGTTGCACTGGGTACTGTCTGCAATATGCACTGCATTTCATTGCCCAGATTACTCCAGCAGCATCTCCGATCTCCCATGACCTGTGCTGCCCAGAAGAACAATGGTTGTACCACTACCATCTGCAGGGTTCTCTCGCCCACACAGATCCCACTTGGAAATGGCTCACTATTCCTTTATCATTTCTGAGAGTAAATCTTGGAAACTCCTGCCCAGCTGCACTGTGGGAGGACATTCCCAGAAACTGTGAGAACCTGTTAAAATGCCTTCCATTTTCACATATGGTGCTACCCATTGAAGAGGTCGGCAAGGTGACTTGTGCAGCGCAAGTTGCATGACCAGAATGGTTCAGGTAACTGTTGTCTGTGGAATTGTCTGCCTCGAAGAGCGGTGGAGGCCAGTTCTCTGGATGCTTTCAATGGGAACGGCATACTGATTGGGGATGATCAGCCATGATCACATTGAATGGCGGTGCTGGCTTGAAGGGCCGAATGGCCTACTCCTGCACCTATTGTCTATTGTTGTCAGCCACGATTAAGAGCACCTTCCTCATGCTAGATGGCTTTAATGGATAGTAACCAGGTATCAGTGCCATTCTTACAGCGAAACCACTGAGGTGATCTGGGGATTTAACAGGAAGATGGAAGCTCATTCAAGATTGTATTGAGGGCCTGAATGTCCAACTGGCTCTGCTTCGTGAAGTCATTCATAGTTTAGTCTAGTTTAGAGAGACAGCACGGAAACAGGCCCTTCTACCCACCGAGTCCGCACTGACCAGCGATCCCAGCACGCTAACACTATCCTACACACACTAGGGATAATTTATAGTTATACCAAGTCAATTAGCCTACAGACCTGAACGTCTTTGGAGTGTGGGAGGAAACCGGAGATTCTCACTGTCACAAGGAGAACTCCGTACAGACAACACCCGTAGTCAGGATCGAACCCGGGTCTCTGGCGCTGTGCCACCGTGTCACCCTGAATTAGACTCACCATGGCCTCATGAGGATAAAGCACGTATTTGGACCCATGCCTTCTCCTTGGGCCGCTCTCCTTGCCATCCTCATGGCTGCCATTTTGGCTATTGGAACGGATAGCAAGTGAACATGTCATGACTAGAATTGACAGCCAGGATTGGATGGATAACTCCCACACTACAACCTTTGGTCGCCCAATGGGTCAATCGGGAATAGCACACGCATATCCTCACCTTATTGGACTATTTGTGACACTCACAAGCCTTTAAAGTCCCTCATGAATAATAGCATGGTGGTGTGGCAGATAATATATCACTGCCTCAAACCCCGGTGACCCAGCTTCATTCCTGACATCCGGTGCTGTCTGTATGGAGTTTGCACGTTCTCCCTGAGACTGCATGTGTCTCCTCCAACTTCTGCAGTTGCCTCCTGCAGCCAAAGATGTGGGGATTGGTAGGTTGATTGGCCACTGTAAATGGCCCCTGGTGCAGGCGTGTCGACGTTACGGGAATGTAAGGAGAATGGACTGCACTCTCTGTACAGCTGTAACACCATATTCTGCACTCTTTTTTAATTTCACCGTTTCATTACCTGATGGGTTCGGTATGATTTGCCTGGGATAACAAACAAAAACAATGTTTTTCATGAACAGCTTCTTCCCCACTGTTATCAGAATATTGAATGGTGCTCCCATACACAAGGATGCAGTCCCAAACTATCTCACGGTGGAAGCTGGACTTTTTCCTCTGTAATTGTAACGCTACAATTCTATAACACTACATAGAATATATAAAGGAACTGTAGATGATGGTTTAAACTGAAGATAGACACAAAAATCTGGAGTAACTCAGCGGGGCAGGCAGCATCTCTAGAGAGACGGAATGGGTGACATTTTGGTTCTTCAGAGGAGTCTCGACCTGCAAAGTCGCCCATTCCTTCTCTCCAGAGATGCTACCGGTCTGAAGAAGGGTTTCGGCCCGAAACGTTGCCTATCTCCTTCCCTCCATAGATGCTGCTGCACCCGCTGAGTTTCTCCAGCATTTTGTGTACCCTCGATTTTCCAGCATCTGCAGTTCCTTCTTTAACTACCTGTCCTGCTGAGTTATTCCAGCATTTTGTGTCTCTACTTGTGTACAGCTTGATTGTGCTCATGCATGGTGTGATTTGTCTGGACAGCATGCAAACAAAAAAGCTTTTCACTGTATCTCAGTACACATTAGAAAAATAAACCAGTACCAGTAGGAATAGCGTAAATGGGTGCTAGATGGTCAACATGGACTCAGGCCATTGTAAATGCCCCTTGTGTTGATGGAATGGTGGATATGGATGGTTAAGAAAGAACTTAAGGGGTTGGACAGGCTAGATGCAGGAAGATTGTTCCCGATGTTGGGGAAGTCCAGAACAAGGGGTCACAGACTAAGGATAAGGGGGAATTCCTTTTGGACCGAGATGAGAAAAACATTTTTCACACAGAGAGTGGTGAATCTGTGGAATTCTCTGCCACAGAAGGTAGTTGAGGCCAGTTCATTGGCTGTATTTAAGAGGGAGTTAGATGTGGTCCTTGTGGCTAAAGGGATCAGGGGGTATGGAGTGAAGGCAGGTACGGGATACTGAGTTGGATGATCAGCCATGATCATATTGAATGGCGGTGCAGGCTCGAAGGGTCTACTCCTGCACCTATTGTTTATGTTTCTATGTAACTGCAGATGCTGGTAAAATCGAAGATAGACACAAAATCCTGGAGAAACTCAGCGGTTGAGGCAGCACCGGCTGAGTTTTTCCAGCATTTTGTGTCTACCTTGGATATGGATGGTCATGTCTTACAGGAAAGTGGAATTGTTCTGAGAGCCCCCATTGATTATTGGGCTCGATGGCAATGTAGGTTATAATATAATAGGGAATATGAAAACTAAATGATACCTCTCTCAGTAATGATTAGCATCTTAACTTGTGTCCCACCAGATCTGATCTGAATAATCTCCGGACACTTAGTTCCTCAATAAACCTCTGCACCCGTTCCTTTTATCCAGAGATGCTGCCTTCCCGCTGAGTTACTCCAGCATTTTGTGTCTATCTTCGGTTTAAACCAGCATCCTACACATTTTGTCTGTTCCGGTTTAGTTGTCCCTCAATCCTCCAGCATCACACCTCCTGTAGAACCAGAGGGTTGGAACCCATGTCATCTCTTCCCGGGCAATTTGTTTCGCCGTAAGAGTGTACAAATAATGAGGAAGAGAAGCCACCAGGTCCGTCTACTCCTGAATAAGATCATGACTAATCTGATTAAACACAGACCTGCTTACTTAAACTAACCTTTCACCCATTTTTAAAATCTATCAACCATTGCTTTAAACAATATTCAAAGTCTCAAGTATCTTTTGATGAGCTATGGATGGAGACAGGCCCACCTTGCCTATGCTGACCATGATGTTCTATCTAGGCTTGTCCCATTTGGCTATGACTGCCCCATATTCCTCTAATCCTCTCCTAACCATGCACCTGTCCAAGTGACCTTTAAATGCTACTAGACCAAGTGCAGTCCCGTTGGGTCTATTCCCCCAACGTGTGGTTGCTGGGGGGGGGGGGGGGGCAGGGGGCGGCATGTGGCTCCACACACACTAACTACCCCCCCCACACACCAGCCTCAACTACTTCCTCTGGCAGTTTGTTCCACATGCCGACCACCCCCTGAATGAAAACCCCTCGGGTTCCTATTAAATCTTTCCCCTTTCACCCAAAACCTATGCCCTCTAGTTTGTGATTACTGTACTCTTGTAAAAGGACTTTGTGCACTCACTCTATCCACCTCCCTCATAGTTTTATGTACTTAAGGTCATAAGGTGATAGTAGAATTAGACCATTTGGCCCATCATCTACTGTCATTCAATCATGGCTGATCTATCTCTCCCTCAACCCCATTCTCCTGCCTTCTCCTCATAACCTCTGACACCCGTACTAATGAAGAAACCTGTATAAGATCACCCCTCAACATCCTATGCTCCAAGGGAATAAAGTCCTAGCCGACCCAACCTTTGCCTATAGTTCAGGTCCTTGCTTCCTGGATAAGAGTTCCAAACTCAGTGTACACCAGATGCTTTCTTCCAGCATTCTACACATTCTTTTCAACTATATCACCAGAATTCTTTCTCCCTCCCTAATGGAGGCAAGTGCAAAGTATTCCTGAAGAACTCTCCCCAGTTCTTGCAGCACTGAACACAGTTACTTTCTCTCAAAGCTCAATCAGAGCGAGATCAGCCCAGCCCAGCCCAGCCCATTCACTCACTCACTTGTTGAAGCACAGGGAGGTGAGGAACCGTGACTCACAGTGCATATCTGATACAACAGCAGGAAAATAAATGTTCCAGCCAGCCAGATAGTTGGCCAGAAACATTCATTAGCAGCATGCGGACATTGCTGGCACGGCTGAAATTCATTGTCCCTTAGGTAGGTGGAGGTGATACATCTTTGCAACCCCTATAGACCTTCTGGTGAAGATGCTCCTTCAGTACTCATAGAATCAGAGAGTGTGGAAATGGGCCCTTCGGCCCAACGTGCCCACACCGACCAACATGTCCCAACTACACTAATCCCACCTGCCTGCATTTGGCCCATATCGCTCTAAACTTGTCCTATTCATGTGCAGTCTAATTGATTTTATTAAACATTGCGATAGTACCTGCCTCAACAACCTCCTGGCAGCTCGTTCCATGCACTCACCATCCTTTGTGTGCAAAGGTGACCCTCAGATTCCTGTTCAATCTTTTCCCTTCATCTTAATCATATGTACTCTGGTTCTCGATTCCCCTCCTCTGGACAAGAGACTCTGTGCGTCTACCCTATCTTAACCTATCATGATTTCATGCACCACTATAAGATCACGCCGCATCCTCCTGCACTTCAAGGAAGAGAGGTCCATAGCCCAAAGTATTCTCCAAGCACTGTTGGAGAGGGAGCTCCAGGATTTATACCTAGACACACTGAAGGAATAGGAACATATTTCTAAGTCAGGGTGAAGTAGGACATGGAGGAGAAGCAACAAGTGATGGTGTTCTCCTGCTTTATCTCACTTGGCGGAAGAGACAATAGACATTAGACAATACCGCCATTCAATGTGATCATGCCCCCCAATCAGTACCCCGTTCCTGCCTTCTCCCCATATCCCCTGACTGCTATTTTTAAGTGCCCTATCTAGTTCTCTCTTGAAAGCATCCAGAGAACCTGCCTCCACCGTCCTCTGAGGCAGAGAATTCCACACTCACCACTCTCTGTGAGAAAAAGTGCTTCCTCGTCTCCGTTCTAAATGGCTTACTCCTTATTCTTAAACTGTGGCCCCTGGTTCTGGACTCGGGAACATGTTCCCTAACATCGGGAACATGTTTCCTGCCTCTAGCGTGCCCAAACCCTAAACAATCTTATATGTTTCAGTGAGAACCCCTCTCATCCTTCTAAACTCCAGAGTGTACAAGCCCAGCTGCTCCATTCTCTCAACATATGACAGTCCCGCCATCCCAGGAATTAACCTTGTAAACCTACGCTGCATTCCCTCAATAGCAAGAATGTCCTTCCTCAAATTATGGGACCAAAACTGCACACAATACTCCAGGTGTGGTCTCACTAGGGCTCTGTACAACTGCAGAAGGACCTCTTTGCTCCTATATTCGATTCCTCGTGTTATAAAGGCCAACATGCCATTCATATTCTTCACTACCTGCTGTACCCTGCATGCTTACTTTAACAGACTGATGTACAAGGACCCCCCGATCCCGTTGTACTTCCCCTTTTCCCAACTTGTGGGTTCAGATGGTATCCTGGGCAAGTATCTACAGTGTATTTTATAGATGATTAACCAAATCTTAGATAAGCACGGGGATATATAGGGAATGGTGAAGTATGGATCATGTGTAGACAAATTACTTTAGACTTTAGAGATTTTAGAGATACAGCGCGGAAACAGGCCCTGCAGCACACGGAGTCTGTACCGACCAGTGATCGCCCTGTACACTAACACTATCCTTCACACTAGGGACAATTTTAACAATTTTACCAAAGCCAATTAACCTGCAAACCTGTACATCTGTGGAGTGTGGGAGGAAACCGGAGCATCCGGAGAAAGCCTACGCAGTCACAGGAAAAACCTAGAAACTCTGTACGGAAGCATCCGTAGTCAGGATTGAACTCGGGTCTCTGGCAGAGTAAGGCAGCAGCTCTACCCGCTGCACCACTGTACTGCCCACTAATGAGGTTGGTTTATTCTGGACGTATTTGCCATGGACACTGTGGATCGAAGGGCCTGTTTCTATGATCTACCATTTCTAGTGTTATGTTCTATGGTGGTGGGTAGAGTATGTTCAGCATAATGGATCTGGTGCCAGTTAAACGGGTTGGTTTGTCCATGCTAGTATCAAGCTTCTTGAGAGTTGATGGCGCTGAGAACTAGCTGAGAGCATTTCATCGTAGTCCTGACATGTATTGTGGATGGTGGATGAGCTTGATGGTATTTGCAACAAATGCTGTGGAATGTTCCTGTTTTTGGAAGCTCCCATCCCCAAGGGAGGAATGTGTAGGAACATTCCTCCTTTATGTCTACAAAGCCCTCAATGGGCTTGCCCCCACCTACATCAAAAGTCTGCTCACCCACCACACCACCTCCAGGTCCCTCAGATCGGCCGACTTGGGGTTGCTGTGCATCCCGCGGTCTAGGCATAAGCTCAGGGGCGACCGTCCCTTTGCGGTTGCAGCTCCTAGACTGTGGAACAGCATCCCTCTTCCCATCACAACTGCCCCCTCCATCGACTCCTTTAAGTCTAGACTAAAAACTCATCTCTACTCCCAAGCCTTTCTTGACGTCCTCTGAGCGAGGGCTATATGTATGTAGTGATGTTTGTATTTAATCTATGAACCACGGTTGTTTGTTATACTATTCTTATACCAATGTAAAGCACTTTGGCCAACGAGAGTTGTTTATTAAATGTGCTATAGAAATAAAAGTGACTTGACTTGGGTGACTAAGACGGAACTGCAGATGCTGGTTTAAACTGAAGATAGACACAAAAAGCTGAAGTAACTCAGCAGGTCAGACAGCATCTCTGGAGAAAAGGAATAGATGACGTTTCGGGTTGAGACCCTTCTTCAGAAGAATGATCTGAACTCGAGTGTCCCATCCCCGCCCGGGGGGTCGGCCGGAGACGTCCGGACCGACGGGACACCAGGCCCACCGCCAGCACGAACCCACAGCCAGCGGCAACTCCAGCCCAACCCCGCTCCCCGATGGGCCGCTACGGTTCGCTCACGGCCCGGCTGAGCTGCATTCTGCCCCTACGGTACCCGCTGCCACTTCACCCAGCCGGTGACTGGCAATCTTCAGCAGGATCTCAGTGTCAGACTGAGGGGACGGGGATGGAGGTGTGGAGGGCTGCCAGCCGGCCAACCCAGCAGAGCCGAGCTGGAACCAGCGGCTGCATGTCCGGGGCTGCCCCGCCAGCCCAGGGCCACCCCGGACACCTCCGGAGAGGGACGGGACACCGGGGAGGGGACGGGGGTAGCCCAGCAGCAACAAGAGCACCCCAACCCCAACCCCGACCCCCATCCCCACCCCGACCCCCACCCCAACCCCCACCCCAACCCCGACCCCAACCCCGACCACGGACAAAACGCATGCCTGCACATAATGCAGCACCACCATTGCCAAGACTTTATAGCTATGACCTGGGCATGCCCAGTCGGAATACTGAACTCACTTATTGGCGATTGTACAGAGAAGCCTGCTGGAGCTTATTTATCCTGGGCACTGGTCAGATGCAGCGGTTGTCAACAAGCTGTTTGGCAACCTGACTTTGTTAGGAGCCGCACCAGTTGCAGGATCACCTCTTTGGGACATGAGATGCTTTGGAACATCTACCCTGATTGTGGCCTGTGCTTCTGCAGCTCGCTGTGCGGTCTCCCCACTCCCTGAACCTACAGACATACAAGTTTGGACAGTGTGAATCTCTGTTTAATTATGACATAGTTGCCGTGGTAATCAGAGGGGTTCTCTGCTCAGTTGCTCAGCAGTGTGTGATGGTGTTGTATGTGTTGGAGTGTGTGGATCTCCCTGTGTGTTTTACTATATTGGGAAGTTGTGTTTCTGTTTGCTAGTACATTGGTACGTAAGGTAGGGTCGCCAACTTTCTCACCCCCAAATAAGGGACAAAAGCTCAAAATACGGGACAAATTCCCCACGGCAATTCGTTGACCGACTCGGCCGTGGCTGGGTGAATGATGAGTTGGCCCAGGTGCTGGACTGCACACAAAGCTCAGCCCAGCGGGCCGGCTGAGAGTTTGGCCCGGGCTGCGCGACGTTGCTCACTAGGTCTGGCACCTGATTCAACTCATGAACCGATGATCGTCCGTGAGAAGGAGGGGTAGTGGTGGTGTCGGCAGTCAGCAAAGGTCCGAAGGTCGGACAGCTGGCCGGGCTGCCGACCGCCCGACGGGGCCATGGGGATCGCTGCTGTTGCTGCTGCTGCTGCTGCTGCACTCCATGGGCTGCAGTACATCGGGGGTGGGGGAGGCGGGGCCGGACGCGGCGCTCTGACCCGACAGTCCACTCGACCCTAGTAGTAGCAGTCAAATACGAGACAAGGGCGGTCCCGTACGGGACAAAGCAATTTAGCCCAAAATACGGGATGTCCCGGCTAATACGGGACAGTTGGCGACCCTAACGCAAGGAGAGCTTTCATTAGTGCTCTTCCTGCATGTGAACACGTATGCCTGTCTGTATTGGCATATCAGGCGTGTTTTGATATGTTTGTGTACAGCTACATTTGTGTATGTTTATTAAACGTATATGATTATGCATGCATGTGTTCCGCGCATATGCATGTGCTTATGATCACATACGTGTTTACATGCATGCTTGTGTGCAAATTATATGTGTATGTCAGCACATTGTCGTGTGATTGTGATTATTTTGCACCCACTTGGGTACATGGAAGGACAGAGTACACAGCAACCTCCTGGTGTGCGTTTCACGGCGTGCTTTGGGAATTCTTCAATTGTAAAGCAAAGTTGGTCTGGGCTGTTCAGTGCTAATAGGAGAGCTCACACTCATTCAGTTTGCCTCTCACACTCAACCCTGACCCTGGGAACAAAAGGGGAGAGCGAGGAGGAGAAAGGATGGGAGAAAGGCAGAGAGTGTGAGCGAGAGAGAGAGTGTGAGAGAGAGAGTGTGAGAGAGAGAGTGTGAGAGAGAGAGTGCGTGAGAGAGAGTGTGTGAGAGAGAGTGTGAGAGAGAGTGTGAGAGAGAGAGAGTGAGAGAGAGTGAGAGAGAGTGTGAGAGAGAGCGTGAGAGAGCGTGAGAGAGAGAGTGAGAGAGAGAGTGAGAGAGAGCGTGAGAGAGAGCGTGAGAGTGAGAGAGAGAGTGTGAGAGAGAGTGTGAGAGAGAGAGTGTGAGAGAGAGAGTGTGAGAGAGAGTGTGAGAGAGAGCATGAGAGTGTGAGAGAGAGAGTGTGAGAGAGAGTGTGAGAGAGAGCGTGAGAGAGAGTGAGAGAGAGCGTGAGAGAGAGCGTGAGAGAGAGCGTGAGAGAGAGCGTGAGAGAGAGCGTGAGAGCGTGAGAGTGTGAGAGAGAGTGTGAGAGAGAGTGTGAGAGAGAGCGTGAGAGTGTGAGAGAGAGTGTGAGAGAGAGTGTGAGAGAGAGCGTGAGAGTGTGAGAGAGAGTGTGAGAGAGAGTGTGAGAGTGTGAGAGAGAGTGTGAGAGAGAGTGTGAGAGTGTGAGAGAGTGTGAGAGAGAGTGTGAGAGAGAGTGTGAGAGAGAGTGTGAGAGTGTGAGAGAGAGTGTGAGAGAGAGAGTGTGAGAGAGAGTGTGAGAGAGAGAGTGTGAGAGAGAGTGTGAGAGAGAGTGTGTGAGAGAGTGTCAGAGAGAGTGTGAGAGAGAGCGTGAGAGAGAGTGAGAGAGAGCGTGAGAGAGAGCGTGAGAGAGAGCGTGAGAGAGAGCGTGAGAGAGAGCGTGAGAGAGAGCGTGAGAGAGAGCGTGAGAGAGAGCGTGAGAGAGAGCGTGAGAGTGTGAGAGAGAGTGTGAGAGAGAGTGTGAGAGAGAGTGTGAGAGAGAGTGTGAGAGAGAGCGTGAGAGTGTGAGAGAGAGTGTGAGAGAGAGTGTGAGAGAGAGCGTGAGAGTGTGAGAGAGAGTGTGAGAGAGAGTGTGAGAGTGTGAGAGAGAGTGTGAGAGAGAGTGTGAGAGTGTGAGAGAGTGTGAGAGAGAGTGTGAGAGAGAGTGTGAGAGAGAGTGTGAGAGTGTGAGAGAGAGTGTGAGAGAGAGAGTGTGAGAGAGTGTGAGAGAGAGTGTGAGAGAGAGTGTGAGAGAGAGTGTGAGAGAGAGTGTGAGAGAGAGCGTGAGAGTGTGAGAGAGAGTGTGAGAGAGAGTGTGAGAGAGAGTGTGAGAGAGAGAGTGTGAGAGAGAGTGTGAGAGAGAGTGTGTGAGAGAGTGTCAGAGAGAGTGTGAGAGAGAGCGTGAGAGTGTGAGAGAGAGAGTGTGAGAGAGAGTGTGAGAGAGCGTGAGAGAGAGTGTGAGAGAGAGTGTGAGAGAGAGTGTGAGAGAGAGCGTGTGAGAGCGTGTGAGAGAGTGTGAGAGAGAGTGTGAGAGAGAGTGTGAGAGAGAGCGTGTGAGAGCGTGTGAGAGAGAGTGTGAGAGAGTGTGAGAGAGAGTGTGAGAGAGAGTGTGAGAGAGAGTGTGAGAGAGAGCGTGAGAGAGAGTGTGAGAGAGAGTGTGTGAGAGAGTGTGAGAGAGAGTGTGAGAGAGAGCGTGAGAGAGAGTGAGAGAGAGTGTGAGAGAGCGTGAGAGAGAGCGTGAGAGCGTGAGAGAGAGTGTGAGAGAGAGTGTGAGAGAGAGCGTGAGAGTGAGAGAGAGCGTGAGAGTGAGAGAGAGTGTGAGAGTGAGAGAGAGAAAATGAATGAATGTGGGTGAGATAGCAAGTGGGGGAGGGAGAGAGCTTGGATGATGGGTGCAGCTCAGAGGGAATGCTGTACTGCAGCTGTTCATGTCTTGAATACAGAATGAAATACTGCCGTGTGTTGAAAGGATGTGTGCGTGTATCTGTGTGAGTGCATAACTGCAAATATATGGCTGCAAGTGTGCAAGTCTGTGGAAGTGTGTGTGCACATCTAGTGTGTGTGCATTTCCTAGTGTGAATTGAAGTGTGTGTTCATGTCTGAGTGCCTAAATATTTGCAAGTGGCAATGAATGATTGTGTGTGTAAGAATCTGTGTACATCTATGTGTATGGTCATGGCAGTTCAGGTGTGTGTGTAAATTAGTTAAGGTGATTTTAACAGACAATGATGGAGACACTGCAAGTCAGTTAGCATGTGTGAGAGAGAAACAGTTAAACAGGACAGCCCAGTGGCACAGCTGCTGTCTCACAGCTCCAGAGACCCGGGATCGATCCTGACCTCAGTTGCTGTCTGCGTGGAGTTTGCACGGTAATCCGCCAATATGCAGGGAATAGATGGGAAAAATGGAAATAGAGTGACAGAGTGATCGATGGTCAACGTGGACTCATTGGGCCAAGGACCTGTTTCCACGTATCTCTGTACTAAACTCTCAACTAAACGAAACCATCCAGCCCAGTAACCTTTCATCAGAACTTTCATCACCAGTTCTGATATAGTCACCGATGTTCGTTCATCTCTCTGCGGGTGATGCATGACATGTAGAAAATTGCAGCACTTCCTGAATTTAACTTTATATTTGCATCATCTGCAGTTTGCTTTTGCTTTTCGAAGACAATTTGAATGCGTTTGTAATGTCTGTTATTCCAATGTCAGCACGTTTTTGATGGTGTGTGTCTCTGCATGTTGCACAAATGTAAGCATTCAAGATTCAATTTAATTGTCACATGTACCAATTAAGGTGCAGTGAAATTTGAGTTATACAGTTATACTAAGTAAAAAGCAAAAATGCACACAGCACATAAACTAAAGTTTAACATAAACATCCACCACAGTGGAATCAGTATTCCTCACTGTGATGGAAGGTAATAATACACTCGCCTGTATTTGTGCATATGTGTGCGCTTGAGCCTGTGTATATGAGTGAAACTGTGTGTGTGTGTGTGTTTGTGGTTAATTATGTGCATTGCGGAGTGTGAGTGTGTGCAAACCTGAGTGCATGTTTGTACTTGAGTGCGTGTGGGTGTCTACATACGTGTTATTGTACCTGTATGTGCATTAAATAATTGAGTGTGTGCGTCTGTGCACTGAACATGTACACCTTCTTGTACGATCATGTATGTAATAGCTCTGTCCCACGGTGTGAGTTCATCCCAAGGGCTCTCCCGAGTTTTAAAAATATCAAACACGTGGTAAGCAGGAAGAACGAAGGGTACGTCGGAGCTTGGGGACGTGTCTTAGCGCTAACGGCGGGTACTCGGGAAGACTCGCTAACGGCAGGTAAGCTTGGTAAGACTCGTGAAGATTTTTCAACATGTTGAAAAATGTCCACGAGAGCCCCGAGTACCGACGAGTGGCCATTAACGTAGATCTCCGAGTAGGAATCAGGGCAAACTCGGGAGAGCTCTTGGAATGAACTTGTACCGTGGGACAGGGGCTTAATTGTGTAATTAAGTGTGTGTGTGTGTTTGTGTGTAACTGGGATATATCTGCAATTTTGTGTGACTTTAAAGTCATTGAGCTGAACAGCATGGAAAAAGGCCCTTTGGCCCACCTTGTCCATGCCGGCCGACAGCATATTGACCTAGTCCTATTGCCTACATTTGGCCCATAGCCTAATAAACCCTTCCTATCCATATATATGTTCAAATGTAATTATATAGAATTCTATAGCTTCCTCTGGCAGCTCATTCCAGATGAAATTGTGTTTATTTATTTAATTCTCTATATGTAAAGTGCGCATGTATGTTTTGAGTCACTGCTTGTGTGTGTGTGTGGCACACGATTGTCATGCCACCCTGTGGCTGGCTTTAGTACTGCTGACAGCCGACCTTGCAATCTGTTTTTTTCCCCATCTCCCAGTTTCTATGGAAACAGGGTCTTTCTTTTCCTAAAATTAGACCTGAAATGATCGACAAGAGTATTTTAAAAAAACGTCCCTGAAGCCACACAACTGCAATCCATCTGGGATTATTGAACGAATGAGTCACATCAGATAATGGAATTGGTAGCCAAAGTCGGGTCAAATGGCTACGTTAGAGGGAGGCAGAGGAAATCGGGGAGTGTACTCCCAAGCAGGGGACCCAGCAATGCTGTTTGTTGGAACAATGGAAATCAGGATGATCCTTTATAGGTGGTGCACAAAGATCTTGGATTGTCGGGGCGGGACGGGTTTGAAATGATAAGACATGGATAAGTAAGTAAGTTTATTGGCCAAGTATTCACATACAAGGAATTTGCCTTGGTGCTCCGCCCACCAGTAACAACATGACACACAGTGACAGTTACGAATGACTCAGAAAACACTAAACATTAATAATAATAAAACATTAATGATAAAACACCATCGATCAAACATGTGAACCAACAAATACCAGAGCAAAGAGAGGCTACAGATTTTTGGCTGTTGAGTAGAGCAACTACTCGTGGATAAAAACTGTTTTTATGTCTGGCTGTGGCAGCTTTGACAGTCCGGAGTCGCCTTCCAGAGGGAAGTGATTCAAAGAGTTTGTGGCCAGGGTGAGAGGGGTCAGAGATGATCTTGCCCGCTGGTTTCCTGGCCCTTACAGTGTACAGTTCATCAATGGAGGGAAGGTTGCAGCCAATAGCCTTCTCTGCTGATCGGACGATTCGCTGCAGCCTCCGGGTGTCGTGCTTGGTGGCTGAGCCAAACCAGACCATGATGGAGAAGGTGAGAACAGACTCTACGATGGCCGTGTAGAATTGGACCATCATTGCCTGTGGCAGATTGTGCTTTCTCAGCTGCCGTAGGAAGTACATCCTCTGTTGTGCCTTGTTGACTGTGGAGTCGATGGTAGCCCCCCACTTAAGGTCCTTGGGGATGATGGTTCCCAGGAAAGGTTTAGATGTATATGGGCCAAACGTGGACAGGTGGGGCTAGCATACATGGAACATCCTGTGGGCATGCACAAGCTGGGCTGAAGGGCCTGTTTCCATGCAGTATAGCTCTATAACTATAATTGGTAGGGTATTGTGGGCTGGAGTGGGTTACCGAGACAATGGATGTGTGTAGGGAGGGGCCGGAGGTGACGGAGATACGGAGGGGTACAGGTGCTGGAATGGGTGTAGGGGGTGGAATGCATTCTCCCCTCCATCTCTTCAACCCTCACCGCTTTAAGTCTGAAGAAGGGTCCCGATCCAATATGTTACCCATCCCTTTTCTCCAGGGATGCCACTGACCAGCTGAGTTACTCCAGCACTTTAGTTTAGTGATACTGTGCAAAAATAGGCCCTTCGGCCCACCGGGTCCGTGCCGACCAGTGATTCCCGCACTCTAGCACTATCCAACACACACTACGGACAGCTTACAATTTTACCAAGCTAATTATCCTAGAAATTATCCTGTTGGTCTTTGGAGTGTGGGAAGAAACTGGAGCACCCGGAGAAAACCCACGCAGGTTAGGGGACAGACTCTGTAAGGGCAGCGCCTGTAGTCAGGATCAAACTCGGGTCTCTGGCACTGTGAGACAGCAACTCTACCGCTGCACCACTGTATTTACCAAACATTGAACAGTCTGCATTCTGGAGTCCCAACACCCAACCATTTGCATTGACCTCTGAAGGCCACTTATTCACCATATAATGGTCTAAAGAGGCTCGGTGTGATGTGACTCAGCTTCGTTTAACTGTTTGCGGCTTCTCATTGACCAGGCAGGGCAAGGGTTAATGCCGAGGGTCAAGGAGTGGGTTATCTTATGGCTTCTGAATGTGGCAGTGCGAGCATTCTCAGCGGGCTCCATTAGAAGGGCAGAGTTGAGGCAGAACAATGAGGTAATCCTCTTTCTTTGACCGTGCTCTGCGGAACTGAAACAGCAGCAGGGAAGCAAGATGATTGAGGGGTTGGAGGGACTCGAGGAGCAATTATGTAAATGGTCCTGGGTCTCCTGGGAGGAGTGCAGTTAGTACAACCGAAGCCTCCGGGATGTTGGGAAGACTGAGCACTGTTAACTGCGACAAGATGTCTCACCTTCACCAGAGCAGCACCGGGCAACGCGGCAATCTCGGAATCAATCTGTCAATATGATATTTCAGCGAAGGAAATGCTGGTGGATGGAAGTGGCTCAGCCCCGTCGTACACAGCTCGTCTCTGTAGCAGGGCATAGAATGTCAGGCCGCATTCCACAGACTCCCGCACTAAACTCGACACTCTCTCCCGCTGCAGAGAGGAGGGAGCACCGTGCCGTGGGGTTAAATTGAATCAATTATTACAAGAATAATATATACAATACAAAACAATATGGAACAAACCCACCACCAGAATAGAAAATCACCCAATTCTCTAAACAAATATTCTTAAATGTCAAATGCACTCTCAAACAACGATATCACCATAGGTAGACAAAAGTGCTGGAGAAACTCAGCGGGTGCAGCAGCATCTATGGAGCGAAGGAAATAGACAACGTTTCAGGCCGAAACCCTTGGGGTTTCGACCTGAAACGTTGCCTATTTCCTTGGGGTTTTGGCCCGAAACGTTGCCTATTTCCTTCGCTCCATAGATGCTGCTGCACCCGCTGAGTTTCTCCAGCACTTTTGTCAACCTTCCATTTTCCAGCATCTGCAGTTCCTTCTTAAAAACGATATCCTTATTGAGGATACCCTCCACCCCCCACCGTGCCCAACAGTCCCGGAAATCCCCCAGGGTGTCCGCGGATGGCCAACTTGGCCAGGCCTAGGACATCTTCAGCCCTGCCCCCTCCCCAGCACACAGGGTGTCCAAAGACGAGGATGCACTGTGGGAGGGGCAGAACTGAGGGAGCGCCGCACTATGGGAGGGGTGGTACTGCATATCTTGGTCTCCAAGTAATCACTTTGTTGTCTTTGCAAGCTTTAAAAATCCCTTGGCTATTCCTTGTAAGGGCAAGAGCTCCTTCCTAGTGTCCTGACCCCACTTTTTCTCAGGGCAGCATCACCGAAAACCCCATCCTGTTTTCACTGGTGATGAGAGCTTACTGTGCAGTTTAGTTGCTGTATTAAACTTTGAAACTCCTTTGGGGGTTACACAAAAAGCTGGAGAAACTCAGCGGGTGCAGCAGCATCTAAGGAGCGAAGGAGATAGGCGACGTTTCGGGTCGAGACCCTTCTTCAGACTGGCTGAAGAAGGGTCTCGACCCGAAACGTCGCCTATCTCCTTTGCTCCTTAGATGCTGCTGCACCCACTGAGTTTCTCCAGCTTTTTGTGTAACCCTCGATTCTCCAGCATCTGCAGTTCCTTCTTTAACACTTTGGAACTCCTTTGCTGCCTTGAGGCTTTGGAAAATCCTGAGTTGCCAGAGTATGTTCAGTTTTAGAGAAGGTGTTGGCTGCAGATGGTGAGGGGGTGCAGCGTAGGTTCACCGGGTTAATTCCCGGGCTGGCGGGACTGACATGTGATGAAAGAATGGGTCAACTGGGCTTGTATTCACTGGAATTGAGAACGATGAGAAGGGATCTTATAGAAACATATCAAAATTCTTAAGGGACTGGACAGGCTAGATGCAGGAAAAATGTTCCCGATGTTGAAGAATCGGGAATTAAGAATAAGGGGTACGGCCATTTAGGACTGAGATGAGGAAAAACATTTTCACCCAGAGAGTTGTGAATCTGTGGAATTCTCTGCCACAGAATGCAGTGGAGGCCAATTCACCCAATGTTTTCAACAGAGAGTTAGACATAGCTCTTAGGGCTAACGGAATCAAGGGATATGGGGAGAAAGCAGGAACGGTGTACTGATTTTGGATGATCAGCCATGATCATATTGAATGGCGGTGCTGGCTCGAAGGGCCGAATGGCCTACTCCTGCACCAATTGTCTATGTTTCTACGACTCACCAGGTTGCAACCTTCTTTTGGGCAGTCTGTTAGTGTTGGATCTCGGATGAATTTATATTGGGATGCGTGGTGAAGTTAACGGGCCAAGAGGACCTACAGAGCCCAAGGCTGAGGTTTCTCTGGCTCCTAGGTCTGCCAGAGACTTGTTGGTAAAGGCTGATTGATGTGACAATGACACAGCTGTGCGTGTTTGGTGGGACTTGTTGGTCTGCTTCAGGGACTATGAGAACTGACTTAATTGTTGTCCTGCGCTTGACCACTGCTTGGAGGTAGTTGAGGCAGGACAATAACAACATTTAAAAGACACTTGGACAGGTACATGGATAGGAACATTTTAAAGGGACATGGCGCAAATGTGGGTGAATGGGACTAGTATCGGCATGGATGAGTAGGCCTGTTTCCGTGCTGTGTACCTTTATGACCAAGCTGGCATTCCATGCTAGATTCAGCCCATGTCCCTCCCGATCCATATACGCTGGTCCAGGCTGAGTCTACAGAGCCTGTGAGAATGGTTGGTGAAACATTTCCTCAACCAGGGAGGCAGTGATGGAAACGGCTGCCAGATTAACGGCTCAAAATTCTTGAGTGTGGATGGCATGCCCACAATGAGATGTCCTCCTTTCATCTACCCTGCACACCATTCCCAGGAGGGCATCCCTTTGCACAGTGTCTTCGAAAAGAGCAGTTGATGATTTATCTTTGTGGATGTGAAGTGAGATGAACCCAAACCTGAAGGGAAGAGATGGGGCAGAGGGAAGAATGAGCTGTCCCCTTTAGTCATATGGTGTGGTAGAAACATACAGCCCTTTGGCCCAACTCGTCCATGCGTTAGTCCCATTGTCCTACAATAAGGCCGCTACAGCTCTCCTGTCCAAATGCCTTATAGACTAGGCTGGAAAGGGTGCAGAGAACATTTACGAGGATGTTGCCAGGACTTGATGGCCTGAGCTACAGGGAGAGATTGGGGTGGCTAGGATTTTATTCCTTGGAAAGCATGGCGAATGAGGGGTGATCTTATAGAGGTGTACAAAATCATGAGAGGAATAGATTGGGTAAATGTGTAGTCTTTTGCCCAGAATAGGAGCATCCACACCTAAGGACGCGGCGGGAACCTGAGGGGTAACTTTTTTACACAAAGGATGATGGGTGTATGGAATGAGATGCTGGAGGAGGTAGTTAAGGCAGGTACTATCGCAACTTTTAAGAGACATTTGGATAGGTATATGGATAGGACAGGTTTAGAGGGATATGGGAAAGCAGGCAGGTGGGACTTGTGTAGCTAGGGCATGTTGGTCTGCATGGGTAATTTGGGCCGAAGGGCCTGCTTCCACGCTGTATGACTCTGAATTTAAAATTGAGAAAGTAGTCTGAGGCCATTCAGCCCCTCCAGTGTATTATGCGGTCATAGTAGCCCTCCCAGCCCCTCGAATCTGTACGCAGAAGCAAAATGCCACCATTCACAGGAACAGCAGGAAGCCATTCAGCCCTTCAATGCTGTACGCAGAAGCAAGGTGCCGCCATTCAGCCCCTCAAAACTGTCACGCAGGAACAGGGGGAGGCTGTTCTGACATCCTGCCCTTTGGTTCCGTGCAAGTTCTCCCGACCAACAGAGGAAAGACTTCCATCTCCATCTGGCCTGAAGGGAGGAGGTGGGAGGGACTAGGGCCTCCAAGATCGAGGGTGGGATGAGCAGTACGCCAACAGGAGAACGTTTTAGACCCGCCATCAGATCGGTCCTCAGCCGCTGTAGCTCAGCAACAACAACCTTGAGTTGGTGACATGCCTGTGTACGGGAGGGTTGCTGCAGTCCTGTCCAGAAAGCAGGAGATCTTACCCCTCTCACACTACCCTGCCCTGCGTAACGATGGTGGCTCCGCAGAGCAGCATTTGGAAAGTGGCACAGAGTGAAACAGATGTGAGTGTGCAGACCCTGCCTGAATTAGATTAATTAGCCTCATTGTATCATTCCCCCCCAGGCTCCAAGACTTCTAATGAGCTGCGAGTTGAGGAGAAGGTCCCACAGCTGAATGCAACAGGAAAGCAGAAATTGCAGGATTATACCATTCACATGTATCTATATCTGGGTATTTCTCTTGGTTTAAGTACATACTCTTGGGGGAGAGACAGCTTAGGTTGGATATAGAGTAAAACTCTGGAATTGCACAGAGGCACAGCTGGTAGAGCCTCTGCCTCACAGTGCCAGAAATCCAGGTGTGGCCTTGACCTCGGGTGCTATTTGTGCAGAGTTTGCACGTTCTCCCCGTGACCACGTGGGTTTCGTCCAGTGGGCAGCACAGTGGCGCAGTGGTAGAGTTGCTGCCTTACAGCGCCAGTGACCCGGGCTTGATCCTGACTTACAGGTACTGTCTGAATGGAGTTTGTACGGTCCCCGTGTGACCGCATGGGTTTTTTCCGGGTGCTCCGGTTTTTCAAGCTAGATGCAGGAAAAATGATCCCAATGTTGGGTGAGTCCAGGACCAGGGGCCACAGTCTTTGAATAAAGGGGAGGTCATTTAAGACTAAGGTGAGAAAAAACTTCTTCACCCAGAGAGTTGTGAATTTGTGGAATTCTCTGCCACAGAGGGCAGTGGAGGCCAAGTCACTGGATGGATTTAAGAGAGAGTTAGATAGAGCTCTAGGGGCTAGTGGAGTCAAGGGATATGGGGAGAAGGCAGGCACAGGTTATTGATAGGGGACGATCAGCCATGATCACAATGAATGGCGGTACTGGCTCGAAGGGCCAAATGGCCTCCTCCTGCATCTATTTTCTATGTTTCCTCTCACATTCCAAAGAAGTACAGATTTGTAGGTTAATTGGCTTCGGAAAAAAATTTGAAAATTGTCTTTAGTGCGTAGGATAATGCTAGTGTACAGCGGGATGATTGCTGGACCGCGCCGACCCGGTGAGTTGATGGGCCTATTTCTGCGCTGTATCTCTAAACTCTAAAGTTGCTTTGCTGGGGCATGTTGTGGGGTCTCAGGCCCATCGGGAGCGGGTAAATCCCTGAGGCTTGGGGAATCTGGTCTCCAGTTCTCCCATCTCCCATCCCATGACACAACCTCAGCCAACATTGGTGGGAGTGGTGGAGAAGCTGAGGGAAATTCGGTGCCCAAAGGGTTAAAAAAAAATCTCCCACTGCAAGAGCTCAAAAATAGCACCGAGAGCCTTGCATGGACTATTTATAGGCTTCACTCGGAACAGTGGGATTGGAGTCTTGCATCTGCTGCTCTCCGCGCAACTCCTGTGCTAAACCAGAAGTAACCCTCTCTAAGTGTTGACCATGTTATGGCACCACCTGTAGACCTCATGTCATCATGAGGTCCTGTTCTTCCAACCCTCTCAACTCCTCCATTGGTGGCCACACCTCATCCCTTGAAGTTCCTTCCGAACCCCCTCCAGATCTCTCTGTGCCTTCAATATGCTCCCTAGACCTCCCTCTTCTGGAACCCAAAGGCCTGGATAGAGTGGATGTGGAGAGGATGTTTCCACTAGTGGGAGAGTCTAGGACAAGAGGCCACAGCATCAGAATTAAAGGACGTACCTTTATGCGCCTGTCCCACTTAGGAAACCTGAACGGAAACCTCTTGAGACTTTGCGCCCCACCCAAGGTTTCCGTGCGGTTCCCAGAGGTTCCCAGAGGTTTTTGCCCTCCGGCAACCACCTTCAACTAGCATCTCAACCGGCTTCAACTAAAAAATTACCGATTTTCAAAACGGAAACCACTTTCGACCATTAGGGAGACTGACAAAAACATCCGGGAACCTCCGGGAACTGTATGGAAACCTAGGGTGGGGCGCAAAGTCTCCAGAGGTTTCCGTTCAGGTTTCCTAAGTGGGACAGGGGCATTAGAAAGGAGATGAGGAGGAATGTATTTAATCAGAGGTGGTGAATCAATGGAATTGCCCCAGAAGGCTGTGGAGGCCAAGTGAATAGATATTTTGAAGGCAGTTGACAGATTCATGATTTGTAAGGGTGTCAGGGGTTATGGGGAAAAGGGGTTGAGAGGCCCTGAAGGAACATGTGGTGCTACAAATTACACCTTCTCCCATCATGGGCAAGGGGAAAGGCTTGGTCGCTGAGTTTGGGCCAAATCGTTTTTTGGATATTAGGGGAATTAAGAGACTGAGCAGGAGAGTGATGCTGATAGATGATCTTATTTGATGCTACAGCAGGCATAGTAGGAACATTTTCATTATAGAAACATAGAATATGGAAAATAGGTGCAGGAGTAGGCCATTCAGCCCTTCGAGCCAGCACCGGCATTCAATATGATCATGGCTGATCATCTAAAATAAGTTCCCGTTCCTGCTTTTTCTCCATATCGCTTGATTCCATATACTTTGATCCCTTGCACTGCAGTGGAAGGCAACTCGTCAGCACCTTCTCAAGGGGCCGTCAGGTTTGGGCAGTGGACAACAGCCATGCAGGCCATGCAGGCCAAGTAAACAGTATGGAGGCCAAATGGTGCCCCTGTGTACAGATGTGGAGAATGAGATACTCTTTTTGATTAGTAGGAGGGTGTTAAGAAGGGTCTCGACCCAAAACGGTCACCTATCCATGTTCTCCAGAGAAGCTGCCTGTCCCGCTGAGTTACTCCAGCTTTTTGTGTCTCTACACATTTTGATTGATTGATTGATTGATTGAATTGATTAAAACATACAGAATGGTCAACCTGCTGAGTCCACAGTGATCATTGATCATCCGTTCACACTAGTTCTGTGTTATCCCACTTTTGGATCCATTCCCTACACACCAGGGACTATTTACTGAAGCAATTTAAGCTGCAAACCTGCACGTCTTTGGAATGTTGGAGGAAACCGAAGTATCCAGAGGAAACCCATGCAGTCATGCGGGAGAAAGTGCAAACTCTGCACAGACAGCTCCCCGAGGTCAGGATCTCTGGCATAGTGAGACAGCAGCTCCACCAGCTGTGTCAGTGTGCCACCCTTTTGATCCAAAGGCTACCTGTGACATTAGGAGATCTGCAGCAGACTTGCCGCACTGTTAGCACCAAGTTTCACGTAGCGGGACATTGTACTGCAACGTGGGGGGGGCGGGGGTGAGGGAGCGCTGCGCTGTGGGGTGGGGCGGGGGTGAGAGAACGCCGTACTGTGGTGGGGGGGCAGGGTGAGAGAACGCCGCGCTGTGGGAGGGGCTGTGAGGGAGCGCCACGCAGAATGTTTTTCCTCATGGGAGGATCCAGAACAATGGGCAGTTCCAGAATATGGGGCTCAGGGCTAGAACCATTCTTCAGAAATACTACCAGTCCCCCATCACCAATGGGTCTAAATCCCCTCCTCCCAACAGCATAGTAGGAACATTTTCATCATTGTAACATAGAACCTAGAAAATAGGTGCAGGAGTCAGTGGAATTGCCCCAGAAGGCTGTGGAGGCCAAGTGAATAGATATTTTGAAGGCAGTTGACAGATTCATGATTTGTAAGGGTGTCGGGGGTTATGGGGAAAAGGGGTTGAGAGGGAACGATAGATCAGCCATGATTGAATGGCGGAGTAGACAATGGGTCGAATGGCATAATTCTTCCCCTAGAACACACGAACCTACCCTCAAGTCCCCTTCTTCAATGCCCGTGTAGTCTTTCATTTGCTGAAGAGACATTGTTTTATTCAGGGTGGCCCTGAAGGAGCACCTGGTGATACAAATTACACCTTCTGCCATCATAGACAAATGGGAAAGGCTTGGTCGCTGAGTTTGGCCCAAATTGTTTTTTGGTTATTGGGGGAATTAAGAGACAGTGCAGGAGAGTGATGCTGATAGATGATCTTATTTGATGCTACACCAGGCATAGTAGGAACATTTTCATTATAGAAACAAAGAATATGGAAAATAGGTGCAGGAGTAGGCCATTCGGCCCTTCGAGCCAGCACCGCCATTCAATATGATCATGGCTGATCATCTAAAATCAGTCCCCCATTCCTGCTTTATCCCCATATCCCTTGATTCCATATACTTTGATCCCTTGCACTGCAGTGGAAGGCAACTCATCAGCACCTTCTGAAGGGGCAGTCAGGTTTAGGCATGGACAACAGCCATGCAGGCCATGCAGGCCAAGTAAACAGTATGGAAGAGTGCCTCACCCTTGCTCAGAAGTGGTTGGGGGAATGGGATCATAGAGTCATAGAGTGATACCGTATGGAAACAGGCCCTTTGGCCCAACTTGCCCACAGCGGCCAACATACCCCAGCTACACTAGTCCCACCTGCCCGCGTTTGGTTCATATCCCTCCAAACCTGTCCTGTCCATGTACCTGTCCAACTGTTTCTGAAACGTTGGGATATTCCCAGCCTCAACTACCTGCTCTGGCAGCTTGTTCCATACACCCACCACCCTATGTGTGAAAAAGTTACCCCTCAGATTCCTATTAAATCTTTACCCCTTCACCTTGAGCCAATGTCCTCTGGTCCTCGATTCCCCTACTCTGAGCAAGAGACTCTGTGCGTCTACCCGATCTATTCCTCTCATGATTTTATACACCTCTATAAGATCACCCCTCATCCTCCTGCGCTCCAAGGAATGGAGACCCAGCCAGCTCATCGTAGACTCAGCCTCGTCACTAATGCCAACCGCTCTGGGCCAGGGTAGGGGGCAAGCGATGAAGTGCAACTGACTTCTGCAGCACATCAAGAGAGGAGCTACAGGAGTGTGTGTGTGTGTGCGGGGGGGGGGGGGGGGAGAGCAATGCAGAGGTAACGCACGGGACAGTGAGCCAGTCTGATTAGCACACACGGAGCTGATGGACAGGAGAATTTGGCAACTGCTCTCCCTACACTGACAGATCCTCCATGAATTATACATGGATGTAGTTAAATCCTCCAGCGCTGCATCATCTGATGGTCTCTGCCTCCCGCGGATTAAATCTCCGCTGCAGGAGATAGCGAGAGCGGAGCTCCGTGGGTTGGCAGCTTCCGGATCATTGCTCCAGTGCTCTCTCCCCTCCTCTCTCCCCTCCCACCACTTCCCCCGCCTCCCCTCCACATCCACCCACCCCCCCCCCCCACCTTCCCCCTCATCCGCTCTTCCGTTTGGTAAATCCTCGGGAAGCTGATTGGCTAGGAATTCCCATGGCTTGCAGGCATGGTGTGCAAGCGATCGGGGAGAGAGAGGGCACAATGATGGAATACTGAGCAAGCGGGAGAGGGAGAGAGAGGAGACTGGTTTCAGGAGGGAAGGAGAGAGATGCAGCTGGCTGAACAGACAAAAGGAATGATCTGAGAGCGGCACTTGCTAAGGATTGTTTGCCGGCCTCGGTTTCTGACTGATCAGCATCCTCAAGCCCTGGGATAACATTTATTTTATTTTATTTTGGATGGGGCTCCGTATAATGTCACCGCCAATTAAAGAGCTGGCCTGTTTTTCTCCTGTACTGTGTCAGTGCAAGGTGGTATGTACCAACAAGACTCTGTCCCTCATGTTTGGCTGTAAGGTGAGTGTTACCCTCTCTCGCATACCCTGGGTAGGACAACACCAGTTCATCACTGTCATTTTATTTTTAAAGGGCATTTTAAACTGCTTGTGTGTGGGTCTCTGGCCCTCCTCTGCAAAGTTCTCTTTTTCGCATTTCAGCATATTATTTAGCAAAGCTGTCAGATTATTTGGTCGTTGATTGAAACTTGTTTATATCTCTGTTGGTCGTGGACGGGCGATACGCTGCTAGTGTGTACCTGGACAAGTAGTGAGGGCGCTGGGGGGGGGGGGGCAGCTGCATCTGGAAGCCTCGGCTTCTCGCACTGAGGTGGTGCTACGCTGCATGTCCGCAGCCTGGTCTCCGGGCCTTCCCATCCGCACAGGACATCCTTGGGCCCCGGCCACCCTACATGTGACCTGGAGCTCACCTTTGGCCTGTGACCCCATGATCTCTACATCCACCACCTGCTCCCTTGTGGGATAGAACATTGAACGGGAGCAGGCCCTTCGTCCCACAGTGTCTGAGGCATTCCAAGAACCAGTTGCAAACCAGACGCCCTAATAGTGTGAATAAGGCAGTGTGTTGCCTACCCAGGCTGGGTGCAAGTATTGGAGTCATCTAACTGCATCCAGTCTGCATAAACCCTTGGGGATGTCTCACTTTTACAGCTTCCTCTAGGCCAGAAATATGGGGACTCTCATAGCACAGAGTTAAAACAAAATTCTCTCATGGAATATAGGTATTAATATAGTATTAATTGTCCTTCACCTTTGTCCGCTCAATGAGTCGCCTTCCTGAACTGCTGCAGCCCATCTGGCTAAAGTGCGCCTTCAGTATTGGTGGGGTTTAGTCCCACAGTAGCAATAAAGGACCGATGCTGCTTCTCCAAGTCAGGATGACATGGGCAGTCTGCTGGTGCAGGTGTTTCCATGTCTGCTGGTGCAGGTGTTTGTTTCTCTTGCCTTCCTTTATGGCAGAGTCATGGGTTCTTATAGAAACATATAACATTCTTAAAGGATTGGACAGACTAGATGCAGAAAAATGTTCCCCAATGTTGGGGGAATCCAGAACCAGGGGTCACACACAGTTTAAAAATAAGGGGTTAGGCCATTTAGGACTGAGATGAGGAAAATCATTTTCACCCAGAGAGTTGTGGATCTGTGGAATTCTCTGCCACAGAAGGCAGTGGAGGCCAATTCACTGGATGTTTTCAAGAGAGAGTTAGATTTAGCTCTTAGGGCTAACGGATTCAAGGGGTATGGGGAGAAAGCAGGAACGGGATACTGATTGTGGATGATCAGCCATGATCATATTGAATGGTGGTGCTGGCTCGAAGGGCGAATGGCCTCCTCCTGCACCTATTTTCTATGTTTTCTCTGTTTGGGCAGTGCTGTCAGTGGCCCAGGTGAGTATGTGGAGTATATACAGGTGTTGCACACTGCAGCCTGATAATGCTCGCGGTGGTGGTGGACAGGAATGTTTAGGAGGGTGGATCGAGAACCTAGAACGTGGCTGTTTTGTCCTGGATGGCACTGGGCTGGACTGAATAAGTATGACAATAACTCTTGAGAGTTGCGAGACTGCACAAACCCATTCTTCTGAATGCTCCTTTTGCCAATGTGTTAACGTTGGGCAGCACAGTGGCATAGCAGTAGAGACAAGGGTTCGATCCTGAGCACGGGTGCTGTCTGTACGGAGTTTGTACGTTCTCCCTGTGACGGCGTCTGTTTTCCCCGGGTGCTCCGGTTTCCTCCCCCAATCCCAAGACAATAGACAATAGACAATAGGTGCAGTAGTAGAGGCCATTTGGCCCTTCGAGCCAGCACCGCCATTCAAGGTGATCATGGCTGATCATCCCCAATCAGTACCCCGTTCCTGCCTTCTCCCCATATCCCTGACTCTGCTATTTTTAAGAGCCCTATCTAGCTCTCTCTTGAAAGCATCCAGAGAACCGGCCTCCGCTGCCCTCTGAGGCAGAGAATTCCACAGACAGACGTGTAGGTATGTGGGTGAATCTATACATTGTCCCTAGTGTGCGGGATAGAACTAGTGTATGGGTGATCGTTGGTCGGCATGGGCTCCATGGACCAAAGGGCCTGTTTCCACGTTGTATCTCTTTTTAAAAAAATACATGGCTGGCTCATTTGCATTTGTGGTTAAAAGCAAAGGTTGGTTTTATATGTGGGTGAGTTGGCTCCTGTAAATTGTCTCTGGTGTGTAAGATAGAACTAGTGTGTGGGTGATCATTGGTCGGCGCAGACTCAGTGTGGACAGACTCAGCCATACAGACAGCTTGAAGGGCCTGTTTCCACGTTGTATCTATAAACTAATTCAAACACATGGTTGGCCCGGTTGTATTTGTGGTGAGGAGCAGAGGTTGGTTTTATACAGACCAGGATATGGGGCGGGGAAATCATTCACTGAAAGGTTTTGGCTTTCTTTCTAAATAAAGTGTGAAGAGGGCACATGTGGAGGTGGGAGTCTGATTCCTTGCCGTAACTATCGTCGCTCTCTCCAGACCTGCTGCCTTGTCCTCGTTGGTGAGCAGTTCCCAGGCAGTTGGAGATGAGGACTGGAAATGCTGAAGCAGGAATGGGAATTGAAGCAGGAATGGGAACATCAATTGCTCCAGGAGAGCTTTCACCTCAGAAACACGAGCCAGGTCAAGGGCTCTGACCAATGGAAGTTTGTAAAACACAGAATGGGAAACACTCGGGTCTTCCTTACCTTGCAGAGAGAGAGTCGGGATTGGAAAGGGTTCTCATGAAAAATGAGGGTCTACCTCGGAATAGACACAGTCTAAAGAAGGGTTTTTTGGCCCGAAACATTGCCTATTTCCTTCACTCCATAAATTCTGCTGCACTCGCTGAGTTTCTCCAGCATTTTTGTCTACCTTCGATTTTCCAGCATCTGCAGTTCCTTCTTAAACACCATTGATATTTGTTCACTTCAGCCTCCGCTTATCTGAAGATTCCTGTGATCAGAAATACTTTATACTAAAGATAGACACAAAAAGCTGGTGTAACTCAGTGGGACAGGCAGCATCTCTGGAGAGAAGGAATGGGTGACGTTTCGGGTCGAGACCCTTCTTCAGACTAAAAAGGATGTATTGGTACTGGAGGCAGTCCAAAGGAGATTCACTGAATAAATTCCTGGGTTTGGTAGCACAGTGGCCTGGCTGGTTGAGCAGCTGCCACACAGCGCCAGAGACCCAGGTTTGATCCTGTCTGTGTGGAGTTTGTACGTTCGTCCTGTGACTGTGTGGGTTTCCTCCGGGTGCTCCAGTTTCCTCCCACATCCCGAAGATGTGCGGGTTTGTGGGTTAATTGGCCCTCTGTAAATTGCCCCTAGTGTGCAGGGTATGCATGAGAAAGTGGCGATAGAGCTAGTGTGAATGTCTGATTGATGGTGAACATGGACATGGTCGAGCGGTGGGTCTGTTTTCATGCTGTATCTTTAAATCATCAATGAAATTCATACTTGCTGCAGCTTAATGGGCCGTAAATGCAATAACATGGACTGTATATAATAATCAATAAAACTATAAATTAATAACCATTATACTGTACTCGCTGACCTTAATACTGGGGGAAAAAACAAAGTTCATATTGTAACCAAAGATAGTCTTTGGAAGATCACAGCTGCTGAGGTTAGTGTTATGTAGCATTCAAGTGCTTGATTCAAGAGATGTATTCAAGAGAGAGTTAGATATAGCTCTCATATAGAAAAAGCTTTTCAATGTACCTCGGTACACGTGACAATAATAAACACAAACCAAACATTGCCATTCGGCCGTTATTGTTTATGTTTGCCTAAACATCCAGAGAGCAGTGCTGAACTACTATCTACCTCTTTGATGCCCCTCGGACTACCCTTGATCGGACTTTGCTGGCTTTAACTTGCACTAAACGTTATTCCCTTATCATGTGTCTGTACAATGTAAATGTACAGATACATGATAAGGGAATAGTATGTACAGATTGATTGTAATCATGTGTTGTCTTTCTGCTGACTGGTCAGCACGCAACAAAAGGCTTTTCACTGTACCTCGGTACACGGGACAATAAACTAAACTGAACCGAAACTGTTCAGATTGATTGATACTTTATTGATTGATTGATACCATACTCAAGGTATGCAAAGAGTTGCCACGTATAGAGCAGCGACAACATTGAATTGAATACTTTATTGTCACATGTGACAAGTCACAGTGAAATACATTGCTTGCACACCTTGCGTATGCAAATAGTGGCCACGAAATGGGCACTTACAAAGTTACCTTTGTTCTAACTCTCTCTCCCACTCCCCCCTTCCTCTCTCACAGTGGATACAAAGTATTCATTATTATCCCCAATGGTTCCTCTTTGATCTTGGCGCCCCCCCCCCCCCACACCCCCTCCCCACGCTGGGTCCCTCATTGTTCAGACGGAGTGATCCATCCAAATTCCAATTCCCTTTCCCCCAAATCCCGATGCAACCTTGCTGAAGACAATTGGCAGTTTAATCTGTGCCTCAGCATTCCCAATTGCAAGGCCATTACTCATAACCACAATTTCCATTTATACAGCACACTTAATGTAGCTAAACATCACAAAGTGCCCCAGGGAGCCATAATCAAATCAAAGTAGATGCCAAGATGAATCAAGAGATATCAGGGCAGTTGACCAAAAGCTCAGTCACAGAGAAATAGTTTAAGGAGCAGAATTCGGCCACTTGGCCCATCGAGTCTGCTAACTCATTCAATCATCGCTGATCCTTTTTTCCTTCTCAACACCATTCTCCTGCCTTCTCCTCGTAACAGTCGACACTCTTTACTAATCAAAAACCTGCCAGTCTCCGCTTTAAAAGATTGCCCAGAGTTGGTGAATCAAGGACCAGAGGACATAGGTTCAAGGTGAAGGGGGAAAGATTTAATAGGAATCTGAGGGGTAACTTTTTCACATAAAGGGTGGTGGGTGTATGGAACGAGCTGCCAGAGGAGGTAGTTGAGGCTGGGACTATCCCAACGTTGAAGAAACAGTTAGACAGGTACATGGATAGGACGGGTTTGGAGGGATATGGACCAAACGCGGGCAGGTGGGGACTAGTGTGGTGGGGGCATGTTGACCGGTGTGGGAAATTTGGGCCGAAGGGCCTGTTTCCACGCTGTATCTGTGCTGTCTGACCTGTTGAATGTTTCTAGCACTCTCTTGCAGATTTTCAGAATGTGCGGGATTTTGATTTCCTCTGAAGTACGTTCACTGTGATTCACCGGATGTTAAAGTTAGGAGAAGACAAGCAGAAGCGATCTTGGTTCTTGGTTACTTGGTCCTCCAAAATATTCCAACTGGAATTTAAACTGGAGGTGGTGAAGGGAGGGGTTTAGCCAGAGAGGGTTATTGAGAGGTTGAGTTACTCCAGCATTTTGTGTGTCTCTCTGTGCGGCTCCACAGGACGGTGGTATGGGGCCTGTGGACGGTGGGTGTGGCTCCACGGGACGGGGCCTGGATGCAGTGGGACGGGGAGTGTGGGCGGCGGGTGCGGCTCCACGGGATGGGACGGGGCCTGGATGCAGTGGGACGGGGAGTGTGGACAGTGGGTGCGGCTCCATGGGATGGGGAGTGTGGGCAGTGCGGCTCCATGGGATGGGACGGGGCCTGGATGCAGTGGGACGGGGAGTGTGGACAGTGGGTGCTGCTCCATGGGACGGGAGTGTGGGCAGTGTGGTTCCATGGGATGGGACGGGGCTTGGATGCAGTGGGACGGGGAGTGTGGACAGTGGGTGCGGCTCCATGGGATGGGGAGTGTGGGCAGTGCGGCTCCATGGGATGGGACGGGGCCTGGATGCAGTGGGACGGGGAGTGTGGACAGTGGGTGCTGCTCCATGGGACGGGAGTGTGGGCAGTGTGGTTCCATGGGATGGGACGGGGCCTGTATGCAGTGGGACGGGGAGTGTGGACAGTGGGTGCGGCACCACGGGATCTTTACCGTTCTGTCGCTGTCTGTGTGAAATTTATTCTCTCCAGCCACCCCCACTCAGTCACTTAGGGCTAATTATGAAGAGTGCCTCTCGTAGAGGCAACATTCTCTTTTAATTTATGAGCTGTGGGCTTCATTGGCAAGAACGCAAGAAATGAGAACAGGAGTTCGCTATTGAGCCCGTCCACTAGTGGGAGAGCCTAGGACGAGGTCGTAGCCTCAGAATTAAACAACGTTGTTTTCGGAACAAGATGAGGAGGAATTTCTTTAGTCAGAGGGTGGTGAATCTGTGGAATTCATTGCCACAAACGGCTGTGGAGGTCAAGTCAATGTATATTTTTAAGGCAGAGACAGATAAATTCTTGATTAGTACGTGTGTTAGAAGTTATGGGGTGAAGGCAGGAGAATGGGTTTAGGAGGGAGAGATAGATCAGCCATGATTGAATGGTGGGTAGACTTGATGGGCCGAATGGCCTAATTCTACTCATATTCCTTCTTACCTTATGAACTCCCCCCTCTGGTTCCACAGATCTCCCTCATTCCCTGTCTGGGCGCCAGCTCATCTGCCCAGGACTTGTCATGGTGGAATGATGAGAAGAGTTACAGGGGCGAGTGCATTTAACAGTGCACATCACCCCAGGGACTGTCGTTCTCCCTCAGCTCGATGCGAGAGAGAGCCAATACGCAGCTGAGAGGGCAAATTTACACGCAGGATGTTGTCGTCTTCTGCATCAGGATGGAAACGGTTTCTCTATTCTGCCTTTTGAAAGGGAATTTATCGTGTTGAAAACCTTGATCAAGAGAGCAGAATTTGGAGATATGTACACACGTTTCAACTTAAGAATTAAGAGAAGGACTTGTTCATGCGGCTCCCTGAGCTGTTTGGGTAATGGTATTGGTTTATTAACGTCACGCGTACCGAAATACAGTGAAAAGCTTTTGTTTGAGTGCTATCCCGGGAAATCATACTTCAAGCCAAGTACAAGTACAATAGGTAGTGCAAAGAGAAAACTACCAGCGTTACAGGTACAGAGAAAAAGTGCAAGGACTGCATTAGAGGTAGGTAGGAGGATTGAGACTACATCCTAGGCTATGGAAGGACCATTCAGTCGTCTGATAACGGGGGGGGCAAGAAGCTGTTTCTGAATCTGGTACAATATGTTTTCAAGGTTTTCAGTTTGGATTAGTTTAGTTTATTGCCACGTGTACCGAGGTACAGTGCAAAGCTTTAGTGTAGTGTGCTATGCAGTCAGCAGAAAGACTATACATGATTACAATCAACCCGTCCATAGTGTACAGATACAGGGTGAAGGGCAAGTTAGAGTCCAGTAAAACCCGATTAAAGATAGTCCGAGAGTCTCTGACGAGGTAAGTAAGGACCACTCTGGGTGCTGAAAAGATGGTTCAGTTGTAGCATTTGTATCTTCTGCCAGAAGGGAGAGGGGAGACGAGGGAATGAGCGGGTACAAACGGTTCATGATTTTGTTGGCAGCTTCCCCGAGGCAGCAGAAAGTGTAGATGGAGTCAATGGTAGGGAGGCTGGTCTGTCTACATCCACAGTTCTGCAGTTCTGCAGTTGTACAGGGCTCTGGTGAGACCACATCTGGATTATTGTGTCCAGTTTTGGTCTCCGAATTTGAGGAAGGACATCCTTGTGAGTGAGGCAGTGCAGCGTAGGTTCATGAGATTGATCCCTGGGATGGCGGGACTGTCATATGAGGAAAGATTGAAAAGACTAGGCTTGTATTCACTGGAGTTTAGAAGGATGAGGGGGATCTTATAGAAACATATAAAATTATAGAAGGACTGACAAGCTAGATGCAGGAAAAATGTTCCCAATGTTGGGCGAGTCCAGAACCAGGGGCCACAGTCTTAGAATAAAGGGGAGGTCATTTAAGACTGAGGTGAGAAAAAACGTTTTCACCCAGAGTGTTGTGAATTTGTGGAATTCCCTGCCACAGAGAGCAGTGGAGGCCAAGTCACTGGATGGATTTAAAAGAGAGTTAGTTAGAGCTCTAGGGGCTGGTGGAGTCAAGGGATACGGGGAGAAGGCAGGCACGGGTTATTGATTGGGGACGATCAGCCATGATTACAATGAATGGCAGTACTGGCTCGAAGGGCCGAATGGCCTCCTCCTGCACCTATTTTCTATGTTTCATGTTATAACCCTCTGCAATTTTATGCAGTCTTGAGTCGACTTATTCCCAAACCAAGCGCGATTAAACCTGCTGTTGTACCCAATACTTTTACGATCTTTGCCAGGTGGTCCCGCCTGCTTCCCATAAGCCTTGGTTCCCAAAATGCTGTCGCACTCAATCTTGTATACTTCAGTGACTCTTCCCCCACACTTGCGATCAGCTATGATTGTATTAAATACATGCAAGCTCTAGATCAAACGAGGACACTCCTGATCTTCTTGCCTCATGTTGTACCTGGCTGGCTTTGGGTTTATTATTGTCACATACACCCAGGTACAGTGAAAGACTGGATGTTTTGACCCGAAACATCACCTATCCATGTTCTCCACAGATGCTGCCTGACCCGCTGAGTTACTCCAGCACTCTGTGAAACGTCACCTATCCATGTTCTCCACAGATGCTGCCTGACCCGCTGAGTTACTCCAGCACTCTGTGAAACGTCACGTATCCATATTCTCCACAGATGCTGCCTGACCCGCTGAGTTACTCCAGCACTCTGTGAAACGTCACCTATCTACGTTCTCCACAGATGCTGCCTGACCCGCTGAGTTACTCCAGCGCTCTGTGTCCTTTTGTGTATTACGAACTGTAATTCTTTGCTACCACGATTCTTAAATCCTGATGAAATTCTGATAAAGGGGCCCTGACTTAAAATGTTAACTGTTTTATTTGTGAACAGATGCCAACTGACCTGGTTAGTATTTTCAGCATTCTGTTTTTATTTTTAATTATTTGTTGTGCCTGACTTTATATGTTTTGTTTGCAAGGACGTGGCTCCCTGAAGCGTAACTTTCCGTTCTGTTCTTCCTACCTTGGTGGACAACCTTACACTTCCCACTTTAACTGCGAGGTTTTTTTTCTCACTCACATAAACTATTTGTATTCATTTGCTGCAACCTCGCAATTTCATCTTCTCACACCTATTATTGTTCTAACGAGCAGATTTGGCTACTTCTTGGTGTGGTTCGTAAATGGTTGAGGCCCTGTTGTACCCCAGCAGTCTCATCCACCAAGCATAACAATGACTTATTTGTCATTATGGAGACACAAGCAACTGCAGATGCTGGAATCTTGAGCAAAACACAGAGTGCTGGAGGAACTCAGCGGGTCAGGAAATGGACAGGCGACGTTTTGGGTCAGGACCCTTCTTCAAATTGAAGAAGGATCTCGAACCAAAACGTCTCCTGTACATCCTCCACAGATGCTGCCGGACCCGCTGAATTCTTCCAGCACTTTGTTCTATTTTTCACGAATCCTTACGCAGGCACTCCCCAATTTACTTAATGGATACGTTTCGTGAACCCTTACTTAAGTCAGATTTGGTGAAGTCGGAATCACGATCTATATCCCCAGACGAAATAAATCACGGAGTCTGAAAAAGGGTGCCGACCCCAAGAGACATGTATTTGTGTTCTCCAAAGATGCTGCCTAGCCTGCCGAGTTACTCCAGTACTTTGTGTCTGCTGCTGAAAGCTTTAACTGTTTCAGCAGCGTTCGGCTGCGTCCAGGGCACTTTTTGTGGTGCGTGGCCTTCTGGGAAAGCAGCGCCGCCATTGCCGGCTTGTAAACATGATGTTGTATAATTACAAACTGCCAGAATTGTTTACGTAAGTGCACATTTTTGTAATTCGCCTATGTCGTAAGTCGGGGAGTGTCTGTACTGTTTTATCTGTTCATTATTATGTCCTCTATTTGTGGTATTCCCCTTACCTAATACCTTTAGTTTTAGTTTAATTTTTAGTATTATGGATACAGCGCGGAAACAGGCCCTTCGGCCCACCGAGTCCGCACCGACCAGCGATCCCCGCACACTAACACAAGCCTACACACACTAGCGACAATTTAGACTTATACCAAGTATACAAACTCAAGCCAATTAACCTACAAACCTGTACGTCTTTGGGGTGTGGGAGGAAATCGAAGATCTCGGCGAAAACCCACGCAGTTCACGGGGAGAACATACAAACTCCGTACAGACAGCACCCGTAGCTGGGATTGAGCCTGGGTCTCCGGCGCTGCAAGGCAGCAATGAACTCTACCACTGCGCCACCGTGACGCCCCTGTTAGCTGTTAACTTATCCAAGAATAATTGCCCCTCAGTATTTGACAGTTGAAACTAGCATTAATTAAAAAGTTAAAACTGCAGACTCGATAAATCAGACGTAAAACCAAAAAACGGATCGGACAGCATTTGTCAAGAGAGGAGCAGAGTTAATGTTTCAGAAACAAAATCAGAAGACACTGAAAATACTCAGCAGGACAGGCAGCATCTGTGAAACGTGAAACAGTGCTCACTTTTCAAAGATCCTTCATCCTTGAACTGAACTGAACTAAGTTGGAGAGTCAGTAATACAGCGTAGAAACATGCCCTTTGGTCCAACTTGCCAACTTCACCAGTCCCACCTGCCAATGCTTGGCCCATAATTCTCTAAACCTATCCTATCCATGTACCTGTCCAAATGTCTCTTAAACGTTATGATATTACCTGCCACAACTACCTCTTCCGGCAGCTTGTTCCATAAAGCTGGCAACAAGAGATAAAAAAGGGCCGTTTGAAGTTGAAGGGAAGGAATGGTCACTGAGAATGCGGTGATGCGATGGAAAATAAATAAAATGGATTGGTCATAGAGTTGTACAGCATGGAAGCAGGCCCTTCGGCCCAGCTTGCCAACAATGCCCCATCTGCATTCATCCCATCTGCCTGCTTACAAACCTTTCCTATCCATGTACCTGTCCAAATGTCTGTTAAATCTTGTTATAGCAGCTGCGCCAACTACCTCCTCTGGACTTTATCAGCTGAGAAAGGACAGCTAAGGCTTGTTAACAGCACCGAATCTGACTGGAAGAAGTAAACATAGACAGAGAGAGATGAAATAACTGAACAAAATACTGGAATTGTGTGAAGAGTGTTTCAGAGTCATATACCGGCAACGGAACGATAGGATTCCTCCTTGTTGCAGCTATACGGGCCCAGTAACGGAAAACGCACAGATAAATGTATAATAATCAATAATGCAATCAATTAATAATCAGTAATACTGGGCAACCAGCCCTTAATAGAATAGTAGGACACAGGAAGTCCATAGAAGATCACAGTTGCTGAGGTTAGTGTTGTGCAGTGTTCAAGAGCCTGATGGTTGCTGAGAGGAAGCTGTTCTTGAATCTGGAGGTCACAGTTTTTAGGCTCTTGTACTTCCTTCCCGGTGGTAGCAGCGAGATGAGAGCGCGGTCAGGGTGGTCTTTGATATTGGCTGTCTTTATGAGGTAGCACCTTCTGTAGATCCCATCGGTGGTGAGTGAGATACAGTGACTGGGACCCTTACATAAAGGCTCGAGCTGGATGAGACGAGCAGACTGGGCGATTTCTGTGGAGAGAGAGTTGCAGGAAGTAAAATTCAGCCGATGCCGAAAATCTGAAACAAAGCAGAAGATGGTGGAAATCCTCCACGGGTCAGGCAGCATCCACAACCCCGAGAGAGAAACAGGGCCAACGCTACGGGTCAATGGCACACGCACATGCACACGCACACCAAACATGCCCTCCTCCACACACATGCCTCCGCACACATGACCTGCCAAGCATTCCCTACTCCCACACCAGCAAACCGGAAAGGCTGAAATTGTTGAATTAAGTGTTGAGTCATGAGGGCTGATTCATGCCTCTCATGGTGAAACATGAGATGCTCTTCCTCCAGCTTACTTTGGCTACGATAGAACAAATGAAGAGGCTGATGACACAAAGGTCAGAGTGGGAATGGGGTGGAGACTTAAAGTGACAGGTGACTGGAAGCTCAAGGTTACCTTTGAAAACTGAACGGTATCCTGCAGACCAGTTAATCAATCTGCAATCTGCATTTAGTGTCTCCAGTACAGCATTGTAAACACTGAGCAGTACAGCACAATGCAAGAGGTGCCATTGAATTAACGTTTGGCTCTATGGATGGTAGGAAGGGAAGAATAACACGGACAAGTGTTGCATCTTCAATGTAGTGAGAAGGTGAGGTGGAATAATGGACCAAGGAGTGAGATAGAGAGCTATCCTCCGGAACACTGACAGGGGTGGCCAAATGTGTCCACAGGGGGAATCTTGTTGAAGGTGGTGGAACCGACAGGGGATGATCTCTTCAACGTGGAGGCCGCTATTGACAAGGAAAAATGTTCCCCATGTTGGGGGAAGAGACCAGAACCTGGGGTCACACAGTTTAAGAATAAGGGGTCGGACATTTTAGGACTGAGTTGAGGAAAAACGTTCCCAGTGTGACCGCATGGGTTTTTTCCGGGTGCTCCGGTTTTTCAAGCTAGATGCAGGAAAAATGTTCCCAATGTTGGGCGAGTCCAGAACCAGGGGCCACAGTCTTAGAATAAAGGGGAGGTCATTTAAGACTGAGGTGAGAAAATACTTTTTCACCCAGAGAGTTGTGAATCTGTGGAATTCTCTGCCACAGAAGGCAGTGGAGGCCAATTCACTGGATGTTTTCAAGAGAGAGTTAGATTTAGCGGAATCAGGGGATATGGGGAGAAAGCAGGAACAGGGTATTGATTTTAGATGATCAGCCACGATCACAGTGAATGGCGGGGCTGGATCAAAGGGCCGAATGGCCTCCTCCTGTACCTATTTTCCATGTTTCTATGTTCTATGTTTCTATTTCTAAGGGGAGGGGTTTAGTGCAAAGTGCCGGCAATGGAGCAGATGTGTTTTAGTGCGTATTTATCAATGATGGTGGAGGGGATGCCCCGGTGAAGGAAAGAGCACGACATTCCCAAAGTGCTGGTGTGGAAAGGCCACCTTCAGAACAGACGTGAGGGAGCAGGAAGAGTAGAATCCTTGCAGGAAGCAGGGGCAAGAGAAGGGGTGGGCGAGATACCAATGGACTCCTCTTGTGATGGAAGTTGGGCACTAACCAGCCCGCTCCTCCTTCACTCGCTCCGTGAGAGAGGCAGAGAAATCAGGAACAGAAGTGAGGAAGCTTCACAGTGGTGTGGGAGGGCAGGAGATATCACCATACCACTCATCACAATGCTACAGACAGAGGTGATGGAGAGGCCTTCAGAAGCTGCAACCAATATATGCATATATATACGCGCGTGTGTGTATATATATTTGGTACTCTACTTCAGCAGCGTTCTAAGTATTTAGTGTTCGTTAAAAACTTCTGCGGCTCTTCCTATCTGACACTACGGTGCTCCCTAGTACTCTCCCCCCCCACAGCGCAACGCTCCCTCACGCCCACCCCCCCCCACAGTGTGGCACTCCCTCACCCCCACCCCGCCCCCACAGTGTGATGCCTCCTCACCCCATGCCCCCCCACAGTGTGACACTCCCTCACCCCCGCCCCCCCCACACAGTGTGATACCCCTCACCCCATCCCCCCCCACAGTGTGACACTCCCTCACCCCCGCCCCCCCCACACAGTGTGATGCCCCCTCACCCCATCCCCCCCCACAGTGTGACACTCCCTCACCCCCCCCCCCACAGTGTAACACTCGCTCACCCCCAACCCCCCCACCCCCACAGTGACTCCCCAACCCCCACCGCAGCGCCACATGGATGGGCTCTCGTCTTTATAGCGCACCCCAAAGGTAAGAACGAACCCCAGCATTCTGTGCCCACCTATTACCCAGCGGTGGCCAGATCTGGAAGATTCTACAGATTAGTCTAATGCATCGTAATATAGATAAATGTGTCGATATTCTCCAGGAGCGGGGAGAAGCAGTCCTAATTGATGCGTATCCATTGGCAGAAAGAATGATTAGCTGTGATCTATTAACTGAAGCTGCTCAATCACATCCACTCAGCCCATCAGATAGTGTATGGCAGCTCAAGGACTTTGCTGAGTCAGCTCGTCACAACCCTGCCTGACTCGCTGGTGAGCTTGGGTGGAATTAACCAGCAAATGTCCACTAGGACTTGACCCAGAGGGATGTGAGTAAGGATGTAAATGAGTTGTGTGTAGGGACGGGACGTCTCGGTGAAAAGTCAAAGCTGACCAACCTCGGATTACCCAGACCCCTTGGTGTTCCTCCCACTGCCGTCAGCTTCATTAACATTGGAACATGTGATAACATAGAAACATCGAGAGTAGGTGCAGGAGTAGGCCATTCGGCCCATCAAGCCTGCACCGACATTCAATATGATAATTGCTGATTATCAAGAATCAGTATCCTGTTCCTGCTTTCCCCCCATATCCCTTAGACATAGAAACATAGAAACATAGAAAATAGGTGCAGGAGTAGGCCATTCGGCCCTTCGAGCCTGCACCGCCATTCAATATGATCATGGCTGATCATCCAACTCAGTATCCCGTACCTGCCTTCTCTCCATACCCCCTGATCCCCTTTGCCACAAGGGCCACACCTAACTCCCTCTTAAATATAGCCAATGAACTCCCTCTTAAATATAGCCAATGAACCTTGATTCCGTTAGCTGTATCTAACTCAGGATAAAGGACTTGGTCAAAGAGGAGAGTTGTCGTAAACTTCCTAAAGGGGTGGAAGGAAGCAGAGAATGTTGGGGAGAACGTCCCTGAGGTCTGAAGTGTTTAATTGTCATATGTACCGAAAACACAACAATGAAATTCTTCCTCTCAGCAACATAACAGGTCATAATGATACAGCATGGAAACAGGCTCTTCGGCCCAACTTGCCCACACGGACCAACATGCCCCTTCTACACCAGTCCCATCTGCCCACGTGTGGCCCATATCCCTCTAAACAACCCATCTATGCACCTGCCCAAATGTTGTTTGAACGCTGTGATAGTCCCTGCCTCAACCACCTCCTCTGGCAGGTTGTTCCATCCACATACCAGCCTTTGTGACAAAATGTTGCCGCTCAAATTCCTATTAAATCTTTCCCTCCTCACCTTAAAACACCGTAAACACAGTACTTGTAGACAACATAATACACAGGCAAACAAAAAAAAGTTCAATTAAAAAAAAAAAATTAGTGCCAATCTAAAGCCCAAAGTCTCTAGCGTAACAAAGACAGTTTGTAGTTGAGTTGGTGTTTGCAAGAGCCTGGTGGTTGTGGGGAAGAGCTGAGAAGACATGAGAAGGTTTTCCCCAGTGGATTCTGGCCTTGCCCTGATTTGGCCACGACCAGATGGGATGTTAACGAGAGATACACAAAATGCTGTAGAAACTCAGCGGGTGCGGCAGCATCTATGGAGCGAAGGAGATAGGCAACGTTTCGGGCCGAAACCCTTCTTCAGACTGGTGGGGGGAAGAAAGGAAAAAGGAGCTACACAAATGCTGGAGAAACTCAGCGGGTGCAGCAGCATCTATGGAGCGAAGGAAATAGGTAACGTTTTGGGTCAAAACCCAAAGGGTTTCGGGCCGAAACGTTGCCTATTTCCGTTGGGTTTCGGCCCGAAACGTTGCCTATTTCCTTCGCTCCATAGACCGTCGATTTTCCAGCATCTGCAGTTCCTTCTTTAACACTTTGTTAACGAGAGATGCTGACTATCATCATGACAACATCTCTTTATTGCAAACTCGAACTTTTTTTAAACAAAGGGGTTACTTTGGACACACAAGAGACTGCAGATGCTGGAATCAAAGTCAAAGTGCTGGAGGAACTCACCAGATCAGGCACCATTGTAGGCCCATCGAGTCTACTCTGCCATTCAATCATGGCTGATGTATCTGTCCCTCTCAACACCATTCTCCTGCCTTCTCCCCACAACCCCTGATTCCGGTACTAATCAAGAATCTGTCAATCTCTGCCTTAATATATTATTAAAAATCATAACCTTAAAAATGAAGGTATCGCTGTCTTGCCATGCCCCTTGCATTGAAGCCTTCCCCAACAAACACTCTTTGATTGTCAAGATGAACCAGCCTAACTCCTGGGAAAGACACTAAATGCTGGAGTAACTCAGCGGGTCAGGCAGCATCTCTGGATAACATGAATAGTGACAGAAGACGGGGCCTTACCCAAAACGTCACCTCTCCATGTTCTCCAGGGGTGCTGCCCGACCCGTTAAGTTACTCCAGCACTTTGTTCTTTCCCTGATCAAGCAGAATCTCAAGGTCCTTGTTTCCACAGTCTAACATCTGCACCATTTCAGGTACACAGTGAACAGTGCGAGGGGGAATGGGTGTCAGTAGCCTTGTCACACTGTTATGGCGCAGCTGTTCATTCTCTTTCATTTCAATTGTTGTTGATGCCAAATTATTGCGTTGTTGTCGGCATTAAAAGATTTTTAAGTTCCAGAATAAAAGGATGTAGAAAGGAGATGAGGAGGAATTTCTTTAGCCAGAGGGTGGTGAATCTGTGGGACGGCTGTGGAGGTCAAGTCAGTGGATATTTTTAAGGCAGAGATAGATAGATTGTTGATCAGTACGGGTGTCAGAGGTTATGGGGAGAAACATAGAAAATAGGTGCAGGAGGAGGCCATTCGGCCCTTCGAGCCAGCACTGCGATTCATTGTGATCATGGCTGATCGTCCCCAATCAATAACCCGTGCCTGCCTTCTCCCCATATCCCTTGATTCCACTAGCCCCTAGAGCTCTATCTAACTCTCTCTTCAATCCATCCAGTGACTTGGCCTCCACTGCCCTCTGTGGCAGGGAATTCCACGAATTCACAACTCTCTGAGTGAAAATGTTTTTTCTCACCTCAGTCTTAAATGATTAGGGGAGAAGGCAGGAGAATGGGGTTGGGAGGGAGAGATAGATCAGCCATGATTGAATGGCGGAGCAGACTTGATGGGCCGAATGGCCTAATTCTGCACCTGTCACTTATGAACTGATACTTGTTTCACCAGTTTTTCTTCTTCCATCAAACAACGTTGAACTCCTTTCCGAGCCCCAGCCCGACTTCATTCCCCAGACCCTGACTCTGATGGTCAGCCAGGTGACCTGTTGCCTTCCCTGATGGCTCAATTTTCTCAGCGATGCTGTTACCACTTGTGTTCCTCGGAGTTCTTCTTTAGGGTGAGAATGATTTAGCAGTGAGGAGAGCAGGAGAAGATGAACGGATGCCACACTCCACAGAATGCCTTGACCCAACAGCACAGACCAGTGCACAGCCCGGCCTGTGAATTATTTATTCTTCTGCTCATGGTTACTGAAGCCATGCGATGTAAATGAACAGCCTGGAGAGCTGCCAGTCAGCTCCAAGTGACGGGCAATGTGACCCTGCTCATTGCTCATTGCTGGGTTAATTGGCGTAAATCCGGCCTCAGGCAGCCTGTCATTGAGTGGCTCACCAATGGGAGATGTGTTGTTCTCCTGCTCAATCAGGAGGGCTCGTCCAATCTCCTCGCTCTGTCCCTCCGTCATCCGCTACATGGTGGCATCACGTTGGAAGGGTAAGAGTCCTGGTGGCTCAATAGACAATAGACAATAGGTGCAGTAGGCCATTCAGCCCTTCGAGCCTGCACCGCCATTCAATGTGATCATGGCTGATCATCCCCAATCAGTACCCCAACTTGAAGAATGTCGCGCTGTAGGAGAGGGGCGGGGGTGAGGGAGCACCGCACTGTGGGGGGGGTGGGGGTGAGGGAGGGTCACACTGTGGGAGGGGTGGGGGTGAGGGAGCACCGCACTGTGGGGGGGGGTGGGGGTGAGGGAGGGTCACACTGTGGGAGGGGTGGGGGTGAGGGAGGGTCACACTGTGGGAGGGGTGGGGGTGAGGGGCAGGGGTGAGGGAGTGTCACACTGGGGGGGGGGGGGGGGGGCGGGGCGGGGGATGAAGGAGCGTCACACTAGGAGAGCGATGCCCTATTCAAGTTGCCACCTTTCATTTGGGAGGTGATAAACTACATAATTGGTGAGTGCATTTTCTTTTGTTTAGAGATACAGCATGGACAGAGGCCCTTCAGCCCACTAAATTCATGCCAACCATCGCTCACCCATTCATTCACATTAGTGTGTGAGCAGGACGTTTTCCCCTGGGTCAACTTGCTTTCTACACGGGTAGCAAATGGAGCTGGTGCTGGAAATAATCAGACCTCCTCCATAAATCATTATATATCGTCACCGTGGAACAAGCTGTGGAACAAGAAGGTGTTTTTAATTAGTGCTGAATCAGCTTTTTCTGAACTATTGTCAATAGTGTGGAAAGCTGTTCCCAGCAATAGCTGAGTAATGTAACCTGATTGTATAAGATGCCGCAGCTAATCCCTCGTTGGGGAGGGGTGTGTCGGGCTCATCCCAACATCCCCGCCATCCTCGGCTTCCCAAGTGACAGTTCCTGCAGCCCAACACGGAAATCATTCACTGAAAATGAAATCCGGATGCTGGTTTGTACCAAAGATATGCTCAACATTCTGGAGTTGGGTCAGGCAGCTTCTCTGGAGAGCATGGATGGGTGACGTTTCAGGTTGGGACCCCTCGTCAGACTGATTTTAGCGGAGGGGGAATGGGAAGCAGGAAAAGACCAGGACAAATATGGGCTAGCATCAGATGACCTCAGGCTGGGTGGTTCCCTGACAGGCCAATTGTTAGCTAGATCCCGTGTAATCCCCAGAGAGAGATGGCGCTGTGAACTGTGGAAGTGCTTAACCAACCTTTAGTGGAGGGAGGGAAGTGTTTGTATAAATTACAACTCCAATGCCAACACATCCCTCCTCAGATTTGGGACCCAAAACTGCTGACGATACTACAAATGTGGTCTGACCAGCGCCTCATAAAGCTAGACCCTGTTCATTAAGTAAACATGTTATTCCTTGCAAAAAGACTGCTTGATATGAGTGTGCCGCACGCCTGCCTACTCACACTCATTTTCTGTGACAAAGATCATAAGGTCATGTGATAGGAGCAGAATTAGGCCATTCGGCCCATCGAGTCTACTCCGCTACTCAATCATGGCTGATCTATATCTCCCTCCTAACCCCATTCTCCTGCCTTCTCCCCATAAACCCTGACACCTATACTGATCAAGAATCAAGATGTTTTTATGTTTAATGTTAAATTCTTTCATGTTGTGCCTTATCTTTATTTGTGTGCTGCATGGCAAGTCAAATTTCACTACACCAATTGGTGTACGTGATAATAAATGTCCCTTGTCTCCTTGTCTCCCTTGAATCTACCTATCTTTGCCTTAAAAATATCCATCGATTTGGCCTCCACAGCCCTCTTGGCAAAGAATTATGCAGATTCACCACCCTCTAACTAAAGAAATTCCTCTTCATCTCCTTCCACTCTATCCAAGCCTTTCACTATTCGGTACGTTTCAATGAGGTTCCCCCCTCATCCTACTAAACTGCAGGGAGTACAAGCCCAGTGCCGTCAAACGCTCATCATATAGAAACATAGAAAGATAGAAATTAGGTGCAAGAGTAGGCCATTCGGCCCTTCGTTAACCCACTCATATGTTAACCCACTCATTCCTGGGATAATTCATGTAAACCTGATGTGGGTACATTCTCTGCAACCTTTGTCACCGGTGCAACAACTGAATCTCAAATGAATATTTTTGAATTTTGCCTGGACTTTCCCTTTCCTTTCTCTCTCTGCCTGAAATGTTAGTGAAGGAGATTAATTATCTTCAAGTTAAACCACTGGGGGAACAGGACTGGGAGTGAGATGGGGAGAATCACGCTGCTAACAGCTGCAACCTGCAACACAATAGACAATAGGTGCAGGAGTAGGCCATTCGGCCCTGTGTGGCCCCTGGCTCTGAACTCCCCCAACATCGGGAACATGTTTCCTGCCTCTAGCGCGTCCATACCCTTAACAATCTTATATGTTTCAATAAGATCCCCTCTCATCCTTCTTAACTCCAGAGTGTACAAGCCCAGCCGCTCCATTTCGTTGCAACGAATGCATTTCGTTGTCTCTATACTGTACACTGACAATGACAATTAAAATTGAATCTGAATCTGATTCTCTCAGCATATGACAGTCCCGCCATCCCGGGAATTAACCTTGTAAACCTACGCGGCACTCCCTCAATAGCAAGAATGTCCTTCCTCAAATTAGGGGACCAAAACTGCACACAATTCTCCCGGTGTGGTCTCACCAGGGCTCTGTACCTCTTGCAACCTAGCTCCAATCCAACTTCAAGTCATCTGAGGTGCATTTCCTCCACTTTTTACTACCTGAGGAAATCTCCAAATGGCCGCTGTATCTGTGAATAATGCGCCATGGAGGATATATACCACAGAACCTACTTAGTGAGAGCAGTGTTTAAAAAGGAACTGCAGATGCTGGAAAATCGAAGGTAGACAAAAATGCTGGAGAAACTCAGCGGGTGAGGCAGCATCTGTGGAGCGAAGGAATAGGTGACGTTTTGGGTCGTTTCGACCCGAAATGTCACCTATTCCTACACTCCATTGATTCTGCCTCACCCACTGAGTTTCTCCAGCATTTTTATAAGAGTCTCGACCCGAAACGTCATCTATTCCTTCGCTCCATAGATGCTGCCTCACCCACTGAGTTTCTCCAGCATTTTTGTCTACCTTAGCGAGAGCAGTCTTGGAGGCATTCTGCATTTTCTACAGTAACTCTTTGACTATCAGTTGTCTCTGTATAATTTTATATTTAAAGGTGAGCGGAAGGAGTTTTAAAGGGGACGTGAGGGGATATTTTTTACACAGTGTGTGATCAGTATGTTTCAACATGCAGCCAGAGGCAGTGAGATGAAATGCAATGACAAGGCTAGGAGACATTTAGATAGATGCATATATATATATATATATATAGGTTATGTACAAGATACAGACCCGATGGGAGCAAATGTGATTAGTGCACATGGGCTTACAGGTCGGAATATATGTAGCGGGCCAAAGGGTCTTTTTCTATGTTCAAGAAGGAACTGCAGATGCTGGAAAATCGAAGGTAGACAAAAATGCTGGAGATACTCAGCGGGTGCAGCAGCATCTATGGAGCGAAGGAAAGAGGCAACGTTTCGGGCCGGAACCCTTCTTCAGACTGGCCTTTTTCTATGCTTTGTGATTCTTATTACGTCATAGGGTGGCACGGTGGCGCAGCGGTAGAGTTGCTGTCTCACAGCGCCAGAGACCCGGGTTCGATCCTCACTACAGGTGCTGTCTGCACCGAGTTCGTAGGTTCTCCCTGTGACTGCGTGGGTTTTCTCCAGTTTCCGCTCACACTCCAAAGACGTACAAGTTTGTAGGTTAATTGGCTTCTGTTAATTGTAAGTATGTCCCTAATATGTAGGAGAGTGCTAGTGTACGGGGTGATCGATGGTCAGCATGGACTCGGTGGGCTGAAGGGCCTGTTTCCATGCTGTATCTCTACAAGTTACAAGCAGAGAGTGGACATCCTTGGCTGTTTCCCGTGGAATGTCCGACGCTGAGAGAAGACTTGATACAAACATAAAATAATGAGAGGAATAGATGGGGTGGACAGTTAGAAGCTCTTGTCAAAGACGAGAGGGCACAGCTTGAACGTGAGAGGGCCAAAATGTAAAGATGTTTTTGGGCAGAGTAAAGTGAGTGGCTGGAATGCGCTGCTGGGGATGATAGTGGAGGCTGATCCAATCGAAGCTTTTATATGGGCACATGTGTAGATCAGCCACAGTGTTCACAGTGTATGTTGTTGCAGCTATTGCAGACGCTGTACCTGGAGGAAGTTACTCTGCTCATGCAGGGGGTTTTACTCAGCCTGGTGCGGGTAGTTTGGGGGGTTTTGGTGACTGCGGCTATATCTGTTCTCGATAGTCATTAAACCAGGTTTGAAACTAAATAACAACATCATATATCAAACCTGAAACAACATGGATATGCAGGGAATGGAGGGAAATGGATCATGTGCAGGCAGAGATTAGATTCATTTGGCATCATGTTCAGCGCAGGCTTTGCGGATCAAAGGGTATGTTCTATGTTCCATGCGTAAAATTGTTTATGTGCAGATAGAGATGAGTTCATCTTGCTGTCGTGTTCAGCTCTGACATTGTGGTCAAAGGTGTGTAGGAAGGAACCACTGAATGGGAAGCAGAGGTCAGTTGCATAGAAACATAGAAAATAAGTGCAGGAGGAGGCCATTCGGCTCTTTGAGCCAGCACTGCCATTCATTGTGTTCCAAGTTCTTCAGTTCCAAGTTGCCTACTCCTTAGTTTAAGATGGTGACCCCTTTAATCACAGGAAAACTAAATACTCCACATATCTAGACTAGAGATATTTTCACATTTCTACGCATGAAGGAATGAAGTCATGGCCTACTGGATTCTGCCCCCAGAGGAACCAGTCTGCTCAACATGCAGAAAAACATAGAAACATAGAAAATAGGTGCAGGAGGAGGCCATTGGGCCCTTCGAGCCAGCACCGCCATTCATTGCGATCATGGCTGATCGTCCCCTATCAATAACCCGTGCCTGCCTTCTCCCCATATCCCTTGACTCCACTAGCCCCTAGAACTCTATCTAACTCTCTCTTAAATCCATCCAGTGACTTGGCCTCCACTGCCCTCTGTGGCAGGGAATTCCATAAATTCACAACTCTCTGGGTGAAAACGTTTTTTCTCACCTCAGTCTTAAATGACCTCCCCTGTGGTCAAGGTGCTCTGTTCAAATATATTGATTCTGGTAATAAAAGTTATCTAGGCTCTGGACATTGCAACCTGAGAATTGAAGGTGCTCCCGTGTTAAATAGGGAAAGAATAAGAAGGAACTGCAGATGCTGGTTTAAACCAAAGATATACACAAAATGCTGGAGTAACTCAGCGGGACCGGCAGCATCTCTGGAGAGAAGGAATGGGTGACGTTTCGGGTCGAGACCTTTCTTCAGTAAAAGACGTGTATTTTTTAGATTGTGTGGAATTGAGAATTGTTGGAGATCAGAGTGACCTGGATGTCCTTGGAGGCCAATCACTAGACATCTGCGCACAGATACAGCAATTAGAAAGACAAATGGTGTGACGTCTTGATTGAACAAAGAGTCCTGCAGAGGAGTAAAGACAGATGATTGCAATTATACAGGGCACTAGGAAGACCACGGCTGGAATATTGTGTGCATCTACACTTCACGCTGCCTGGGTTTAATCCCCAGTCACTCCCTCCAAGGTAACATTCTTGTACCCATTGCACCTTAATGATTTCTCCCCTGAATAGTCAGCCCTGTATAATCCCTAGTTCTGGACACCCCATCCAGGGATAACATCATAACTGAAGAACTATGTTTCAATGAGATCTCCACACATTCTTCTGAACTCCAGAGAGAACAGTCTGCTTAATATAACGCCGACCATTCCAGGAATAAATCACATAGGCCAGGAGATCAGACCTTGATTTAGTTTTGTTTAGTTTATTGTCACGTGTACCGAGGTACAGTGAAAAGCTTTTTTGTTGCGTGCTATCCAGTCGGCAGAAATACTATATACAAGATTACAATCAAACCGTCCACAGTGTACAGATACAGGAAAACGGGAATAACGTTTAGTGCAAGGTAAAGTCCGATGAAAGACACTCCAAGGGTCTCCAATGAGGAAGATGGGAGGATGATAGGATGGTTCAGTTGCCTGATAACAGCCGGGAAGAAACTGTCCCTGAATCTGGAGGTGTGGGGAAGAGGGAGTGAGACTGGTCCGTGATTATGTGTGTGATACACTGGTGCAGTGAGCTCGGGGGGTGGGGGGGGGGGGTGAGACTGGTCCGTGATTATGTATGTGATACACTGGTGCAGTGAGTTCGGGGGGTGGGGGGGGGGGGTGAGACTGGTCCGTGATTATGTATGTGATACACTGGTGCAGTGAGTTCGGGGGGTGGGGGGGGGGGGGTGAGACTGGTCCGTGATTATGTATGTGATACACTGGTGCAGTGAGTTCGGGGGGTGGGGGGGGGGGTGAGACTGGTCCGTGATTATGTATGTGATACACTGGTGCAGTGAGTTCGGGGGGTGGGGGGGGGGGGTGAGACTGGTCCGTGATTATGTGTGTGACACACTGGTGCAGTGAGCTCGGGCGGGGGTGGGTGGGGGTGAGACTGGTCCGTGATGATGTGTGTAACACACACTGGCGCAGTGCCGGTGCCACTTGGAGATGATCATGGGTCACCACAAGTGCAGGAAGCTGACCATTCCTCTGATCTCTCCCCAGAAATATCGGTACCAAGATGAAGACACCCCACCCCTGGAGCCCAGCCCAGCGCACCTACCCAATCAGATGAAGGGACCTGAGCTGGTCCATGTGTCGGAGAAGAACCTGTCACAGATCGAGAACGTCCATGGCTACGTGTCCCACTCGCACATCTCACCGATGAAGGTACCGCTCTCTCACTTGTCTGCACGCTAGCCCCACTCACGGGCAGGGTCTGTCCCGCTGATCCGTAAAGGTCATCAGCCCCAGGATGGCTTGAGGCATGTCTTCATCACAGAACGTGTCAGTGCTTGCATTCCTGTTCCTGTCTCTGTGTCCCCCCCACTCCTGCTTCTGTGCCCCCCCCCCACTCCTGTCTCTGTCCCCCCCCCCCACTCCCGTCTCTGTGTCCCCCCCACTCCTGTCTCTGTGTCCCCCCCACTCCCATCTCTGTCTCCCCCCCCACTCCCGTCTCTGTCTCCCCCCCAGTCCTGTCTCTGTGTCCCCCCCCACTCCTGTCTCTGTGTCCCTCCTCATTCCCATCTCTGTCCCCCCCACTCCCGTCTCTGTGTCCCCCCCACTCCTGTCTCTGTGTCCCCCCCCACTCCCGTCTCTGAGTCCCACTCACTCCCGTCTCTGTGAACCCCCACCACTCCTGTTTCTATGTCCCCTCCACTCCTGTCTCTATGTCCCCCCCACTCCTGTATCTGTATCCCCCCCACTCCTGTCTCTGTATCCCCCCCACTCCCGTCTCTGTGTCCCCCCCACTGCTGTCTCTGTGTCCCCCCCACTCCCTTCTCTATGTCCCCCCCACTCCTGTCCCTGTGTCCCCCCCACCTCTGTGTCCCCCCCACTCGTACACCCAGTCTACTCCCTCGTGCCCCCGTGGTCTACTCCCCAATCGCCAGTGAATCCCCTTCCATTCAAAGTGTCTAAACACCAATTCACAGTGTCGCCTCTCCTGCTCCCTGTCTCTGTCCCGCTCCCTGTCTCCCCCCTCTCCTGTCGGGCGAAGGATGTGCTGGCGTTGGAGAGGGTCCAGAGGAGGTTTACGAGAATGATTCCACAAATGAGTGGGTTAGTGCATGATGAGCGTTTGGAAGGAGATGAGGAGGAATTTCTTTACTCAGAGGGTGGTGAATCTGTGGGATTCTTTGCCACAGAAGTCTGTGGAGGCCACAAGTCAATGGATATTTTTAAGGCAGAGATAAATAGATTCTTGATTAGTACAGGTGACAGAGGTTATGGGGAGAAGGCAGGGAAATAGGGTTAGGAGGGAGAGATAGATCAGCCATGAGTAGACGATGGGCCGAATGACCTAATTTGCTCCCATCATTTGTCACATGAGCTTCCTGCCTCCCCCTCTCCAGTCTGTCCCTCTCCTGCTCTCCCCATCTGAACTTGGATGCAAAGTTTGTTGTGGATTTGCGAGGGTGGGGTGCAGGGAGGGGGTAATTGAGGGCGTGAGGCTGGGGCACAGCCAGGGATTTGTTCCGCAGTCATTGTAACCACATGGGCTCAGATCCATGAGGATCAACGTGGGCTTCTGGCTCCATCCAGTGGAGTTGCGGCGTAGTGCAGCTAGCTGTTGAACCGGTCCAACAGACCATTCCGTTCTCACAGCCCCTCCAGAAGTGATATTCCACACCCCAGGGCTCATTCCATGCTGGCTATTCGGGGTGTTAGTTCCTGGATAATGAGTATGGGCGAAGTTTCAAGCTGCGGCGAACATCTCCGAGTTTGCGGATGACACAAAGCTGGGGGGCAGTGTGAGCTGTGAGGACGATGCTATGAGGCTGTAGGGCAACATAGAAGATAGAAGCATAGAAAAATTGGTGCAGGAGTAGGCCATTCGGCCCTTTGAGCCAGCACCGCCATTCAAAATGATCATGGCTGATCATCTAAAATCAGTACCCCGTTCCTGCTTGTTCACCTATATGTTTCTATAAGAAACATAAAATTAGGGCGGTCACAGTGGCACAGCGGTAGAGTTGCTGCCTTACCGTGAATGCAGTGCCGGAGACCCGGGTTTGATCCCGACTACGGGTGCTGTCTGTACGGAGTTTGTACGTTCCCCCCGTGACCTGCGTGGCTTTTCTCAGAGATCTTCATGTCCTCCCACACTTCAAAGACGTACAGGTTTGTAGGTTAATTGGTTTGGTAAATGTAAAGATTGTCCCTAGTGGGTATAGGATAGTGTTAGTGTGCAGGGATCGCTGGTCGGCGCGGACCCGGTGGGCCGAAGGGCCTGTTTCCCCGCCGTATCTCTAAACTAAAGATCCCCTCTCATCCTTCTACATTCCAGTGAATACAAGCTCAATCGACCCATGTCTCATTGCACTTCCCCTTTTCCAAATCTGACTGGATAGGTTGGGTGAGTGGGCAGATGTGTGGCAGATGCACTATAATGTGGATAAATGTCAGATTATCCACTTTGGTGGCAAAATCAAGAAGGCAGATTATTATCTGAATGGTGTCAGATTAGGAAAAGGGGAGGTGCAACGAGACCGGGGTGTGCTTCTACATCAGTCACTGAAAGCAAACATGCAGGTACAGCAGACAGTGAAGAAAGTGAATGGCATTGTTGGCCTTTAGAGTGAGAGGATTTGAGTTTAGGAGCAAGGAAGTCCTACTGCAATTGTACAGAGCGCCGGTGAGACCACATCTGGAGTATTGTGTGCAGTTTTGGTCCCCTAATTTGAGGAAGGACATTCTTGCTATTGAGGGGGTGCAGCGTAGGTTAATTCCCGGAATGGCGGGACTGGCATATGATGAAACAATGGGTCGACGGGGCTTGTATTCACCGGAATTTAGAAAGATGAGAGAGGATCTTATAGAAACATATAAAATTCTTAAGGGATTGGACAGGCTAGATGCAGGAAAAATGTTCCCGATGTTGGAGGAAAGAGTCCAGAACCAGGGGTCACACAGTTGAAGAATAAGGGATCGACCATTTAGGACTGAGATGAGGAAAAACGTTTTCACCCAGAGAGTTGTGAATCTGTGGATTTCTCTGCCACAGAAGGCAGTGGATGTTTTCAAGATCATATTGCATGGCGGTGCTGGCTTGAAGGGTCGACTGGCCTACTCCTGCTGCTATTGTCTTTGTCTCTATGTAATTAGGCCAGGCCTGTCCCAGGCCTTGGAGTGTGTGGTGTGATGGTGTACAGGAAGCTTCACTCTGGGTCTGACCCGCTGGGCTAGCCAAGATTGCCCATGTGCTAGCTCGGCCTGCGTTTGGCCCATACCCCTCCCAACCTTTCCTGCCATGTACCTGTCCAAATGTTGTCTCAGTGTTGTTATTACACCTGCCTCAACTACATCCTCGGGCAGCTCCTTCCATATTCCCCCAGCGTGTAGAGAAAGCTGTCTGACCCCGGGACAGTGGGGAGGGAGCTTCACTCTGCGTGTCTGACCCCTGTTTAATTTTTTTTTAAATTCAAATACTTTTATTCAGAAAACAAAATCCAACATACAAAAGGGTAACACGGTCAAAACCGCCTCATCTGGCAGTTTACAAAACAAGTCATCAATTTTAAAACAATGTCATGCTCATCAGTTATACACTTGGCCCCCCCGCGTTCACGGACGGCCTCCAGAGTCCCCGTGGTCACCGCGTGTTCCCTCTCCAGGGACACACGGGCACGGACGTAGGCCCAGAAGACTCTGGTGTGAGCATCGAACGCCCGCTGCCTGGATCCGGGAGTGTGTGATGGGACGGAGGGGAGGGAGCTGCCACTGCCCTGGGAGTATCTTTTATTGATACTGAAATCCGTCTATTTCCTAAATAAATAATCCCTCGTTGAAACAATGGTTTGAAGACCTTCGCATCTTCAGTCTTCCTCAGGACATTTGATGGGTGTGAATATAGAGCCAGGGTCTACGGGGAACTGTGGGCTGGACAATGTGCTGCGTTGGCACTGGTGCAGAAAGTGCCTCTTGATCGTTCCCCCTCCCCTCCTCCTCTGCTCTGTTGCTGACACCTCGCTCAGCTCACAGAGACAGTGCTGATGCACCGTGGAAGGTACCAATGACTTAGAGGCAAACAGGCCCTTCAGCCCAACTCGTCCATGACGCCCCATCCGAGCTGGTCCCGCTTGCCCACGTTTGGCTCAAATCCCTCTCAACCCTCTACCCTGGCCAAATGTCTTCTTGTGCAGGGTTCAACAATGGTCAGGGGTGGGGGCAAATGGGGGAGAGGATAGCCGAGCCCTGTAGCTCTGACTCTACCCCTGAGCACCGGCCAAACCGTGGCCACCCCCAGGGAGAGGTTCCCAGATAGCCTGCCCTGGCTGCCTCTGCACCCACAGTGCCACTGCCTGGCCAAAGCACCTGTTCTGTGGGCTAGTATGGAGGGATGATGGTCTCCAGTTCCTGTGCAATGGTTCGAGGAGCTGAATGGCCTCCTATCCCTTTGGGGGGGGTCAATGACCTCCTCCTATCCCTGTAATGGTTAGAGGGGCTGGGTGGCCTCCTCCTGTATCTGCATGTCGCTCGATGGGCTGAGGAGCCTCTTCCTATCCCTGTTCAATATGTCAAGGGGCTGAGTGGTCTCCTCCTGTTCCTCTGTAATGGTTAGAAGGGCTGAATGTCCGTCTCCTGGTCTTGTAATGGTTTGAGGGACTGAACACTCTCCTATCCCCGTGTAATAGTTAGAGGGGATGAATGGCCTTCTACGGTACCTCTGTAAAGATGTGGGGTTGAACGGTGTCCTGTCCCCCTGTAACAGTTCGAGGGGCTGAGTGGCCTCCTCCTATACCTGTATAATGATTAGAGAGGCTGAGTGGCCTCCTGTCACTGCCCTCCATCCGTGTGACTTGTTGTGTCGGAGCTGCTTTGACCTGCACTCATTGATTATCATCCCTTTCCTGCAGCAGATGGACCCCGCCGAGCTGTGCATCCCGGTAAGTCCCTCAACCCCGTCTATGCAAAGCATCGGTCCGAAGGGAGGGTTAGTTAGCGGCATGTGCCCTCTGGGTGGGTGGTCACCCCTCCCCTGTCGGGCCGTCTCAAAACAGAGGAATGGCAGAGGAATGGTTAAGAAAGAACTGCAGGTGCTGGTAAAATCGAAGGTAGACACAAAATGCTGGAGTAATTCAATGGGTGAGGCAGCATCTATGGAGAGAAGGAATGGGTGACGTTTTGGGTCCATAGATGCTGCCTCACCTGCTGAGTTACTGCAGCATTTTGTATCTACCCGCAAAGGAATGGTGTTGTGTTCCATAAATCACCGGATTCGGACAACTACTGCTGTCTGAAAAAGAATCTTGACCAGAAACGTCACCCATTCCCCCTCTCCAGAGATGCTGCCTGTCCTGCCGAGTTACTCCAGCATTCTGCGTCTACCTTCGATTTGCAGTTCTTTCCTCCAACTATTGCTTGTCTGGGAAACTGTGTGTTTGCATCTTGGTTTTCAAAGGGTTTGGCATGCAGCGCTGCTGATTTAGCTGACAACTCCATTTTACATTTTAGCTGAAATTGTCTGTTTTAAACCCAGCACTACAAATGGAGGGGCTGATTAGGAAGTGCCGTGGAGATGTGAGGGGGCAGGTGATTGCCCCGGAGGGTGCCTGGAATCTGGAAGGGGCTGCCGGGGGGAGAGGGGGTGGGGGGGGGAGGCAGAGACTCTCACATTTCAACAAGTATTTCGGGGTGCACTTAAATCACGGGGGGCAAAGGTTAGGGACCAAGTGATGGTCAATGTCATGTGTACCTGATATTTGTTGGTCGGGTTAAACCTGTGTTCTGGTGTCACGTGACTCGGTTACAGAAGAGAGACATTCCCTCTTCCCCCCTCTCCCATCGGGCAAGAGGTACAGAAGTGTGAAAAAGAACACACACACCTCCAGATTCAGGGACAGTTTCATCCCGGCTGTTATCAGGCAGCTGAACCGTCCTCTCACCAACTAGAGAGTGGTCCTGACCTCCCATCCACCTCATCGGAGACCCTCGGACTATCTTTAATCGGTCTTTACCTTGCACTAAACGTTATTCCATTTATCCTGTATCTGTACACTGTGGACGGCTCGATTGTAATCACTGACTGGATGGCAGGTAACAAGAAACGTTTCACTGTTGTGTCCCTGTCCCACTTAGGAAACCTGAACGGAAACCTCTGGAGACTTTGCGCCCCACCCAAGGTTTCCGTGCGGTTCCCGGAGGTTTTTGTCTGTCTCCCTAATGGTCGAAAGTGGTTTCCGCTTCTTCTATGTTCCACAGAAGAACTCCGGGAACCGCACGGGGCGCAAAGTCTTGGGTGGGGCGCAAAGTCTCCAGAGGTTTCCGTTCAGGTTTCCTAAGTGGGACAGGAGCATATGGGTCATAAATTCAGTGATAGGAGCAGAATTAGGCCATTCAGCCCATCAAATCTACTCCGCCATTCAGTCACGACTGATCTAGCTTTCCCTCTCCTACCCCATTCTCCTGCCTCCTCCCCATAACCCCCGAGCCCTCGGTACACGCAACAATTATCTAAACCAGCCCAAAGCAACAGACAATGTTCTGACTATCTACCGTGTCTGATTCTCATCATGTTATATACGTTAACTGGGAGGGGTGGGCACATCCAGCCTGTACAGTATATAGAGGGGCCGAATGGTCTGCCCTGGTGTTGAGCGAAGAAGCTTTGACCTGGATCCACGGCCATTTGCATCCTTCCCATGAGGTGATTAGATTGGAATGAATAGTGCGAGTCTTGATACCAGCCGCAAGGAAGGCCTTGCCGCTTGGGAACCCAAATGCTGAGGCAGCACTCCGGCCCGCCGGCCGGCCGGCTGGAACATGGGTTTCCCTGGCAACTGGCAATAAAACCAATGTCTCCTGAGCAGCAAGCAGAGGAAACCGCTCTTGCAAGCACTGAGAGAGGGGCTGGAACGGCGAGAGAGTGAGAGAGAGAGAGAGAAGGAGAAAGACAGAGAGGGAGGGGAGGTGTGGAAGCAAGAGACGGAGGATGTGGCAGAGCTGGAGAAATGGACAGAGAGAGTAAGAGGGAGAATCAGGCGCAGAGAGAGAGAGAGAGAGAGAGATGACAGAGAGAGAGAGAGAGAGAGAGGGGAAAGAACATAACTCAAAGAACAACACCGCACAGGAGCAGTCCATTCGGCCCTCAATGTTCGTGCCAAACATGATGCCAGGTTAAACTAACCTCATCTGCCTACCCTCCTTTCCCTTCATATCCATGTGTGGAAAAATTTACCCCTCAGATTCCTATTAAATCTCTCCCCCTTCACATTGAACCTATGTCCTCTGGTCCTCAATTCCCCTACTGTAGGCAAGAGACTCTGGGTATTCATTTTCTCCAGAGATGCTGCCTGACTTGCTGATAACTCCAGCACTTTGTCTTTTTTTTTGTTGTAAACCAGCACCTGCAGTTCCTTTTGCCTGCGGTTGTTGCTGACGATGGTATCGGTAATGAGCACGGTACAATGTGAAGTGGGAGACAGGAACGGAGAGATCTGGAGGTGTCTGTACACCTGTTCACAGGTGTTTGGACAAGCGGCAAAGAACCAAGTTATCTAAAAACAGAAGAGACAACTGCAGCAAGGATGTTATTTTAACCTTTATAATTCCCCGGACAGACCACAAGACATAGGAGCAGAATTTGACCATTCAGCCCATAGTCTATTCCAGGGCTGGGGAACATTTCCATGTTGAAATGCCGCATTAAGTTAGCTGTAATCTAATAAGCCCGCAACGAAGGCTTAGTTCTCAGTTAGATATACTTCAAAATGTACATTAGTTTGTAAAAATCTAACTACTATGTACTAACTTCAAGAAAATGAAAACATTTTGTTAATTCTAAAGTTAACTAACCTTTTAATGACTTTGTTGTGACTGCTTTCTAGAGTCTAGAGTAGCATTAGAACTAAATCATGAGTGTTAACAGGTGTTAAAATAGCCCTGTGTTTAAGAAGGAACTGTAGATGCTGGAAAATCGAAGGAACTGCAAAAATGCTGGAGAAACTCAGCGGGTGCAGCAACATCTATGGAGCGAAGGAAATAGGCAACCTTCGCACGAGGGTTAAAATAGCCCTCATGACTTACTAATGATTTCATTGTGGCCGTCAGTCGGGGAAGATTATTTTATTGAATCTTCTTTTACTCTTTGGTATTTAAAATACGTTCATTTTTAGATTAAAATAAAAAATAATAAAAGACGAATAAAAAACATATCATATCAGTTGACAGTGGATGTGCAATGGAAGGTATTTAAAGACTGCGTGGATGAAGTACAAAAATTGTTCATACCAGTTTGGCAAAAGAATAAATCAGGGAAGGTGGTGCATCCGTGGATAACGAGGGAAATCAGGGATAGTATAAAAACTAAAGATGAGGCATACAAAATTAGCCAAGAAAAGCAGCCCATCAGAGGACTGGGAGAAATTCAGAATCCAGCAGAGGAGGACAAAGGGCTTAATTAGGAAAGGGAAAATAGATTACGAAAGGAAACTGGCAGGGAACATAAAAACTGACTGCAAAAGTTTTTATAGATATGTGAAGAGAAAGAGACTAGTTAGAACAAATGTTGGTCCCTTGCAGTCAGAAGCAGGTGAATTGATCATGGGGAACAAGGATATGGCGGACCAATTGAATAACTACTTTGGTTCTGTCTTCACTAAGGAAGACATAAATAATCTGCCGGAAATAATAGTGGATCGGAGGTCAAATAAGATGGCGGAACTGAGTGAAATCCAGGTTAGCCGGGAAGTGGTGTTCCCGGCTAACCTGGATTGGAGGATAGCTAATGTAACCCCACTTTTTAAAAAAGGAGGGAGAGAGAAAGCGGGGAATTACAGACCATTTAGTCTAACATCGGTGGGAAAACTGCTAGTCAGTTATTAAAGATGGGATAGCAGTGCATTTGGAAAGTGGTGAAATCATTGGACAAAGACAGCATGGATTTACAAAAGGTAAATCATGTCTGACGAATCTTATAGAATTTGTCGAGGATGTAAATAGTAGAGTGGATAAGGGAGTGGATAAAGAACCAGTGGATGTGTTATATCTGGACTTTCAGAAGGCTTTTGACAAGGTCCCACATAAGAGATTAGTATATAAACTTAAAGCACACGGTATAGGTGGTTCAATAGAGAACTGGCTAGCAGACAGGAAGCAAAGGGTAGGACTAGACGGGTCATTTTCAGAATGGCAGGCAGTGAGTAGTGGGGTACCGCAAGGCTCAGTGCTGGGACCCCAGCTATTTACAATATATATTAATGATTTGGACGAGGGAATTCAATGCAACATCTCCAAATTTGCAGATGACACCAAACTGGGGGGTATAGTTAGGTGTGAGGAGGATGCTAGGAGGCTGCAGGGTGATTTGGATAGGCTGAGTGAATGGGCAGATGCATGGCAGATGCAGTAAAATGTGGATAAATGTGAGGTTATCCACTTTGGTGGCAAAAACATGAGGGTAGACTATTATCTGAATGGTGGCAGATTAGGAAAAAGGGAGATGCAACGAGACCCGAGTGTCATGGCACACCAGTCATTGAAAGTAGGCATGCAGGTGCAGTAGGCAGTGAAGAAAGCAAATGGTATGTTAGCATTCATAACAAAAGGATTCGAGTATAGGAGCAGGGAGGTTCTACTGCAGTTGTACAGGGCTTTGGTGAGACCACACCTGGAGTATTACATACAGTTTTGGTCTCCAAATCTGAGGAAAGACATTCTTGTCTGTTCAGAGAAGGTTCACCAGACTGATTCCTGGCATGTCTGGACTTTCATATGAAGAAAGACTGGATAGACTCGGCTTGTACTCACTGGAATGTAGAAGATTGAGGGGGGATCTTATAGAAACTTACAAAATTCTTAAGGGGTTGGACAATGCAGGAAGATTGTTCCCGATGTTGGGGGAGTCCAGAACAAGGGGTCACAGTCTAAGGATAAGGGGGAATTCCTTTAGGATCGAGATGAGGAAAACATTCTTTACACAGAGAGTGGTGAATCTCTGGAATTCACTGCCACAGAAGGTCGTTGAGGCCAGTTCATTGGCTATATTTAAGAGGGAGTTGGATGTGGCTCTTGTGGCTAAAAGGGATCGGGGGTATGGAGAGAAGGCAGGTACAGGATACCGAGTTGGATGATCAGCCATGATCATATTGAATGGCGGTGCAGGCTTGAAGGGCTGAATGGCCTACTCCTGCACCTATTTTTCTGTTTCTAATAAAAATAAAAGGATTTGTTCTACAAAATTTGGATTCATTCAAAAGGCCGCACTTAATGGCGTAGAAGGCCGCAGGTTCCCCACACCTGGTCTAGTCCATCGTTCAATCATGGCTGATCTATCTTACCCCCTCCACCCTATTCTCACGGTCACCATTGACACCTTTACTAATCAAGAACCTACCAATCTCCACCTCTCCATTCTAAAGGAACGTCTTTTTATTCTGAGGCTGTGCCCTCTGGTCCTAGACTCTCCAACCAGTGGAAACATCCTCTCCACATCCACTTTATCCAGGCCTTTCATTATCCGGCAAATTTCTATGGGATCTCCCCTTCCACCCCCCCCCCCCCCCCCAATCTTCTAAACTCCAGCGAGTACAGGCCCAGTGCCGTCAAACGTTCCTCATAGGTTAACCCACTCATTCCTGGGATCATTCTCGTAAACCTCCTCTGGACCCTCTCCAATGCCAGCACATCCTTCCTCAGATATCGGGCCCTAAACTGCTCACAATGCTCCAAATATCATCTGTTCAGTGCCTCATAAAGCCTCAGCATTGCTCCTATATTCTAGTATCCTCAGAATCAATGCTAATAATGCATTTGGCATCCTTACTGCCAACTCAACCTGCAAATTAACCTTTTGGGAATCCTTTCCCTTCCCCCTCTCTCTCCCCCCCCCCCCACCAATTTCCTTTCCCATTCTCCCCAACCCCCCTCCCTCCACCTTCCCCTTCTTTCTCACCCCACTTCCCAATCCTCCCCTTTGCTTCCTCTCTCTCTCCTCAACTCATTCTCTTTCTTCCCCTCCCCGATACTCTCCACTCTCTCCCCTCTCCATTTTCCCCCTCCCCATTTCCCCTCTCTCTACCTTCTCTTTACTCCCTTCACCCCCTCTCTTCTCCACCCTTCTCTCTCCTTTGTCCTTTCCTTTCTCTACCCCCCCCCACTACTGCCGCTCCCTCTACACCCCCTCTCCTCTGTCCCTCTCTCTTCTCTCCGTTCTTGCCTCTCCTCTCTCAACCCTCACCCCCTCTCTCCTCAGCCCCTCTCTCTCTTTGTTGCTTGCACACATTTCCCTGTGTTCACTCTCTCTCTCCCCTTCCTCTCTCCCCTCCCCCCCCCCCCCCCCCCCCACCCGCCCAAGCCCAGTCTTGCTCTCAGCAACGTGAGTTGTTCTGGGGCAGAGCTGGCCTCTAATTGACAAAAATCACAATATTCAAGTGACTCCAGCAGGGTGCTGTCCTTTTCAAATCAGTTTATCTTCAATTACAGTTACTCGATTCCCTCTCTTAATGTCCCCATGTGACGCACGCTGTGTTCTCACATGCAGAGTGGCTGGAAATATCAGTCTCTGACAAACCCAGACAGACACAATGTGCTGGAGTAACTCAGCGGGACAGGCAGCATCTCTGGAGAAAAGGAACGGGCGACGTTTCATAGAAACATAGACAATAGGTGCAGGAGTAGAGGCTATTCGGCCCTTCGAGCCTGCACCGCCATTCAATATGATCATGGCTGATCATCCAACTCAGTATCCTGTACCTGCCTTCTCTCCATACCTCCTGATCCCTTTAGCCACATCTAACTCCCTCTTCAATATAGCTAATGAACTGGCTTCAACTACCTTCTGTGGAAGAGAATTCCAGAGATTCACCACTCTCTGTGTGAAAAATGTTTTTCTCATCTCGGTCCTTAAAGATTTCCCCCTTATCCTTAAACTGTGACTCCTTGTCCTGGGCTTCACCAACATCGGTAACAATCTCCCTGCATCCAGCCTGTCCAACCCCTTAAGAATTTTGTAAGTTTCTATAAGATCCCCCCTCAATCTTCTAAATTCTAGGGTTTCGGCTCGAGAACCTTCTTCAGACTGGTTTGGGATAAAGGAAACGAGAGATATAGCTGGCGATGTGGAGAGATAAAGAACAATGAATGAAAGATATGCAAAAGTGACGATGATAAAGGCCATTCTTAGCTGTTTGTTGGGTGAAAACGAGAAGCTGCTGCGACTTAGGTGGAGGAGAGATAGAGACAGAGGGGATGCCGGGCTACCTGAAGTTAGAGACGTCAATGTTCATACCACTGGGCTGTAAGCTGCCCAATTGAAATATGAAGGTAGACAAAAATGCTGGAGAAACTCAGCGGGTGAGGCAGCATCTATGGAGCGAAGGAAGATGGGTTTCGGCCCGAAACGTTGCCCATTTCCTTCGCTCCATAGATGCTGCCTCAACCGCTGAGTTTCTCCAGCATTTTTGTCTACCTTCAATTTTCCAGCATCTGCAGTGACTTCTTAAACAAGTGAAATATGAGATGCCGTTCCTCCAAATTGCATTTAGCCTCAATGTGACAATGGAGGAGACCTAGGACAGATAGATCTATGTGGAAACGGGAAGGAGAATTAAAGTGTTTAGTAACCGGGAGATCAGGTTGGTTCAGGCGGGCTGAGCGAAGGTCGCCCAGTCTACGTTTGACCTCCAATGTACAAGTGTCCACATCTTGAACAACAGATACAGTAGATGAGGTTGGAGGAGGTAGGTGCAAATGAACCTCTAAGCAATTCAGGAGAGCGTGCGTTCCCCTGAGAGTGGGGGATGTGACACTGGCTCCCACAGAGGTGAAGAGTAGCAATGAGTATAACAGGAAGACAGACAGTTCAGCTCACTTTAGTTCATTGTCATATGTACCGAGGTTAACAGTAGGGGAGACTTGATAGAGGTCTTTAAAATGATGAGAGGGATAGACAGAGTTGACGTGGATAAGCTTTTTCCATTGAGAGTAGGGAAGATTCAAACAAGAGGACATGATTTGAGAATTAAGGGACACAAGTTTAGGGGTAACATGAGGGGGAACTTCTTTGCTCAGAGAGTGGTGGCCTGTGTGGAATGAGCTTCCAGTGGAAGTGGTGGTGGCAGGTCCGATTTTATCGTTTAAAAATAAAGTGGATAGGTATATGGACGGGAAAGGAATGGCGGTTGTGGTCTGAGTGCAGGTAGATGGGACTAGGTGAGAGTATGTGTTCGGCACGGACTAGAAGGGCCGAGATAGCCCGTTTCCGTGCTGTCATTGTAATATGGTTATATGAGCTACAGTGAAAAGCTTTTGTTACAGAGGAAAGACAATACATGATTACAATTGTCCCGCTGAGTTACTCCAGCATTTTGTGTCTATTTTCCATGTAAAGCAGCATCTGCAGTTCCTTCGTACACATTTTCCCAACCTTCTGGGTCAGGAAAGCTGCTGTTGCCCGCAGCTAAAGGAAAGTCAGCACAAGCTCCATTGTACAATAAATATCATACCCATAATTAAAAGTCGTTCCTTTGTATTGGATGACATTTCTCTCCCAGGGCTCGGGGAGATGAATCCTTACTGTCTGCGGGCACCAGGGTAACCTGGCAGAGGGGCTGCTGCTCGCTCCGTGCACACAGAGAGACAGGCGAGGAGGACACATTATTTCCAGGACGTCAGCGGAGACGAGAGTGTTTAATTGCTGTGTGTACCAGGAATGGAACAATGAAATCCTCACAGGCCTCAGCGTAGATATTAATGTAACATCGCAATGAATAAATATGTAATGTACAATAAATTATCACTTATACCAGGGAACCAGAGCATACTAGTGCAAGCGGAATCTGTGGGGCACATGTGGAATAGTGTGAGCAGTTATAGGCTCCCTCACCTCACCCCCCCCCCCCCCCACACACACACACACTCACTCGGAGTGCGGCGCTCCCTCACCTCACCCCCCCCCCCCCCACACACACACACACACACTC